>PISX010033740.1:0-14768 GCA_004024625.1 Mellivora capensis | reverse complement strand
TGTTTATAGCAGCAATGGCCACGGTCGCCAAACTGTGGAAAGAACCAAGATGCCCTTCAACAGACGAATGGATAAAGAAGATGTGGTCCATATACACTATGGAGTATTATGCCTCCATCAGAAAGGATGAATACCCGACTTTTGTAGCAACATGGACAGGACTGGAAGAGATTATGCTGAGTGAAATAAGTCAAGCAGATAGAGTCAATTATCATATGGTTTCACTTATTTGCAGAGCATAACAAATAACACGGAGGACATGGGGAGATGGAGAGGAGAAGGGAGTTGAGGGGAATTGGGTGGGAGATGAACCATGAGAGACTATGGACTCTGAAAAATAACCCGAGGGTTTTGAAGGGGTGGGGGTGGGAGGTTGGGGGAGCCAGGTGGTGGGTATTGTGGAGGGCATGCATTGCATGGAGCACTGGGTGTGGTGTAAAACTATGAACTCTGTTATGCTGAAAAGAAATAATAAAAAAAAAAAAAAGAAAAAAGAAAGCACCTAAGGGCCAAGCAAGTGGTTAGATCTAGCTTTTGAGTTCAAAAGAGAAAAAGAAAGTCATAGTTAATATTTCTCACCAGGCACTTCACTAAGTTTCTGCAATATAACTTAAAAAAAAAGTTATTATGAAACCCACTTAATGAATGAGGACATGTTAAAAGCACATTGAGTGAGGTACATAAGGTAAAATAGCTGCCAAATGTTCAAACCCAATAGTGACTCCAAATATTCCATCTCACTGCTCACCCACAAGAGCAAGAGGGATGACAAAATTTTGGAGAGAACATGAGATGTGAAGTAGGACATAAAGTATACAGAGTATTTCCAGTTATGAGAAAGAGAAGGAATATCACGGGCTGAGAGAGAATACTGCAGGTATCAGGTAAACTAGGATACTTGCTGGAATGGTGAAGTGTGTGAGTTCGCATTAGAGTAGTATCAGAAAATGAAGATGGAAAGTAGGGACCATTTGAGTGCCAAGCTTACATGTTGGGTTTCTCATATGGCAGGCAATGAAGGATATGGATACCTTTTGATGACAGAAGCAGAAGATTCAAAACAGACTTTTACCAGCATTTATCTGTCAAGGATACTGAATTTAAAAAAGAGGGAAAAAAAGAAAAAGACACAAAGAGGCAATTGAAATATTTTTCAATCCAAGACAGCAGCCTACACTAGAAATAATAACCAGCCAGATTTGTTTAAGGAGTCTTCATTACCAATAACAACACACCAGATTTGTTTCTTACCAGCTATGAAAAAGAAATGCCCTCACTTTCACTGTTTGTTTTTACTTACTGGCACCATTTTCAAATATAATTATATTCAATAATATTTTGAACAATTAAAATGTTGATTCTTAATTACCCAAAAGTTTTTGTTTTTCTTTTAGTATGAAATTATTGAGGACTGATTCTGGTTACCAAAAGTGTCCCTAAGTAAAATGGAATCAGTGGGAAAGCTACCTAAAATCTGACCTGGATTATATATGTTCCAAATGCTTCCCATTGTAAACAACACATGTACAGGTATAAATGGTTGAGAATTCAGCAAATCACTAATGATAAAGATATTGTCATTAACTGACTGCCAGTCCATTTAAAAAACTAAAACATTATTCTTACATAAGAATTCTTAGTCAAAGAATCTTAGAATATGTATGACTTCTTCTTAACCAGGCAGAAAAGAATATGAGAAAAAGGGACATTTTCCATAAAGACAGTGGATTGGACACTCTCAAGAGTGTCTCTCCTCCCTCCAAAAAACTAGAACACTTACTTTGAACATCTCTTCCAAAATCCATTTCAAGAGACATTGTGTTAGAATCTAGTATAAGACCATCAGAATCATATAGAAAACTTATTCAAACAAAAATTCCTATACCCCACTACACAATTTCTCATTCTGTGGTTTTGGGTGAGGAACTTTGCATTTCTAACAAGTTCCCAGGTAATACCTATGTTCCTAGTCAATTGTCACACTTTGAAAACTAGTGGTATAGTTAAATATATTTTATTGTCAACTAAAAAGTTTGCAATAAATAATTTTAAATATTTAGCCTTCTGATAAAAAGGATTGGTTTTTATCCTTTATCCCTTCTGAAAAAAGGGATTGGTTTATGTATTTTATTAGAAAGGCCTATAGGTTTATTCCAAGGTATCTTATGGTTCTTGGTGTTGTAGTAAAGGGAATTGCTTCTCTAATAACCTAACCAAAGAGGTATAGGATCTGTACTAGAGGAACTACAGAACACTCATGAATGAAATTAAAGAAGACACAAAAAGATGTAAAAGCATTCCATGCCCATGGATCGAAGAATAAACATTGTTAAAATGTCTATACTGCCTAGAGCAATCTATACTTTCAAAGCCATCCTGATCAAAATTCCACTGGCATTTTTTAAGGTGCTAGAACAAATAATCCTAAAATTTGTATGGAACGAGAAAAGACCCTGAATCTCTAAGGAAATGTTGAAAAAGAAAAACAAAGCTAGGGGCATCACATTGCCTGATTTCAAGCTTTGCTTTGTGGCACAAAAACAGACACATAGACCAATGGAACAGAGTAGAGAACCCAGATATGGACCCACAACTCTATGGTCAAATAATCTTCAACAAAGCAGGAAAAAATATCCAGTGGAAAAAGGACAGTCTCTTCAATAAATGATGCTGGGACAATTGGACAGCTATGTATAGAAGAATGAAACTCAACCATTCTCTTACACCACTCACAAAGATAAAATTGAAATGGATGAAAGACCTCAATGTGAGGCAGGAATCTATTAAAATCTTAGAGGAGAACATAGGCAGTAACTTCTTTGACATCGGGCACAGCAACTTCTTTCAAGACCTGTCTCCAAAGGCAAAGGGAACAAAAGCGAAAATGAACTTTTGAGACTTCATCAAGATCAAAAGCTTCTGCACAGCAAAGGAAACCGTCAACAAAACAAAGAGGCAACCCATAGAATGGGAGAAGATACTTGCAAATGACACTATAAAGGGCTGATAGCCAAGATCTATAAAGAACTCCTGGAACTCAACATACACAAAACAGATAATCATGTCAAAAAATGGCAGAAAACATGAACAGACACTTTTCCAAAGAAGACATACAAATGGCTAACAGACACATGAAAAAATGCTCATCATCATTAGCCATCAGGGAAATTCAAATCAAAACCTCAGTTGAGCTACCACCTTACACCAGTTAGAATGGCAAAAATTGACACCACCACCAATTTGTTGTAAAAAAATGACAGTAAACAAGTTTTGGAGAGGATGTGGAGAAAGGGGAACCCTCTTACGCTGCTGGTGGGAATGCAAGTTGGTGCAGCCACTTTGGAGAACAGTGTGGAGATTCCTTAAGAAATTAAAAATCGAGCTACCCTATGACCCTGCAATTGCACTACTGGGTATTTACTCCAAAGATACAGTTGTAGTGAAAAGAAGGACCATTTGTACCCCAATATTCATGGCAGCAATGGCCACGGTCACCAAACTGTGGAAAGAAACAAGATGCCCTTCAACAGACAAATGGATAAAGAAGATATGGTCCAAATATACAATGGAGTATTATACCTCCATCAGAAAGGATGAATACCCAACTTTTGTATCAACATGGATGGGACTGGAGGAGATTATGCTGAGTGAAATAAGTCAAGCAGAGACGGTCAATTATCATGATTTCACTTACTTGTGGAGCATAAGGAATAACATGGAAGACATTAGGAGAAGGAAAGGAAAAGTGAATTGGGGTATATGGGAGGGGAGACAAAGTATGAGAGACTATGGACTCTGAGAAAAAAAAAAATGAGGGTTTTGGAAGGGAGTAGGGTGGGGTGATGGGTAAGCCTGATGGTGGATATTACAGAGGGCACTATTACATGGAGCACTGGGTGTGGTGTATAAACAATGAATCTTGGAACACTGAAAAAATAAAACTTAAAAAAACTTAAAAAGAAAGCCTATAGGACATAATTTAATAATTCTTTTATAAGGGATCTCTCTGGGCAATTAAGTCAATCATGGGGACATCACTGCCCGGTTTTAAGACTTCTAGACAGACTAATTGACCAACACATATGCTACTATGATACCAGGCTATAATGTCTTTGAAATATTTCCTTGGTACTCTCTATTTAAAATTAACATCAGACAGTTTTCTTATGATTTTCATCTTTTCTTAAAGGTAAAAACATTCTGCTATAATTGAGATTTAAAGATTATATTATCTAAATTTTTAAGGCAACACTAGCTTTTAATAAGTATAAAAACCCTACACACAAATATGAAAATTAACATGAAAAATTATAGTATTTAAAAATCTCTCTTCACACACAGACACAGAAAACACCATTTCCAAATCTGTTTCCATATTTAATATTGTCCCCTTAAGTTTGAGGACTTATATATTGGTGACTTTTCAATAACAACTTTTCTTCCCCAAAGTAGAAACAGGGATATTGTGTGAATCAAGTGACTAATGATCATCCATGTTAAGCAACATTAGTGACAATGCTTAAATGTCCAAAGATATGCTCTAATAGTTAACCTGATTTTTATCTGGAAACTGAAATACACTGCAAAACAAATAGGGAAGATAAAATAACTAGTAAAATGTCAAGGGACTCATTTAAATTAAATACCAAGAGTCCTATTTTAAATGGAACATTACACATACATCAAAGAATGTACATTAGTTCTTCAGTGATATATGCATTTATTTATCCCTTCATTAAGTCAGTACTGACTGAGTGCCTACTGTGTGTCAAGCACTCGGCAATGGAGACACAGTACTGAACAAACCCAGACACAGAGCCTGCCCTCATGGATCTTAGATTCTATTAAGGCATAGAGATGTGAATGAAATAATCAGATTAATGAAATAATTTTAAAAATTCATCTAAAATAAAGAAACAGGGTGCTATGAGCACATATAATGAAAATGACTGGGAGTCAAGGAAAGGATAGTCTTGTGGTGAGATCTGGATTTTTGCAGGAGAAGAAACAGCAAGCACACAGGCACCTGGGCTGAGGGACAGGATTCTGTAGTGCTGGAGGACATGAAAGAGGACGAGTAACCCTTATGATGGGAAGGGAGTACAGAGAGATTGAGAGAGAGATTAAGCACATAAGGCTAGATAAGTCACAATAAAAATTTTATCATGGTAAGTATTTTAATTACCCTAAGAACACTAGAACGTTCCTGGGTATGTGGTGATGTGGGTAGGACTTAAAAACTGCTCTCTTGTTGCTTTGGCTATATTGGATTAAATAAAAAATATTTTGAATTTCACTTTTTTTGTTTACTCTTTAATACGACTACTAAAAAATGTTATATGTGGCTTTCATATTTCTCATGGATCATGCCACCCTAGAACTTTATTTTTTTCTATTGCTTTGAGCTAACCATTCAAGAAAAGTCAGTTGGCAAGGTATCAGGACACTCTTTTTTACCAGGTAAGCTTTGAAAAAAAAAAATCTGACTACTACCAAATCCTGACACATTGCATATTAAAGATAATGATCAAAGATAAAGGTGTTAAAATGTATAACCTCAAGGAACATAGCTGTGATAAAAAGCAAGGAAACTTATCATTGCGATTTATAATTTCATAGGCAATACATTTGCCTAGTTGATTATGACAATTTGTGAATTTATTGAACAGTACCTAGTCGTGACAGTTAGACTGACATAGAAATAATCACGTCAAAACCTAATTGATTCTTAAACTCCAAAACACCATATGAACTTAGATACTTGGCCCAAAGCAGTAGAAAAACAATGTTCTAGGACAGCACTGTCCATGAGAAATACAATGAGAGCCACATATGAAATTTTAACTTTTGTAGTGGCCACATTTACATGAATTTTATATAAGATGTTTTATTTATACCTATATATCCCAAGTCTTATCACATGAACATGAAATTGATATAAAATTATTAATGAGATATTTTATTCCTTTTCTAATACGTTCTTTACAATACAGTGGGTATTTCATCCCCACAGCACATCTCAGTACAGAGTTGTCCCATGTCAAGTGCTCAGTAGCCACATGTGGCAGAGGGCAGCTATATTACACACCACAGTTCTAGGAAGGAACAGTTTGACAGTCTTGTTCTGTCTCCATCACTAAGCAACTTGTAACCTTGAAAAAGTCACTTAAATTGTGATATTGATTTTGTTATCTGCAAGATGAACATAGTATCCATTTTATCTGCCTCAATAAATTATATGAAAATAATAAATTTTTATAATATTCAATATCAATTTCACACTATATGAAATGGCTTCAATCTTACTTTCATGATTAAATTTTATCCTCCCTAAAATTAATAATAAAAATATAAAGCTCTCAAAAGAGTTACTATTAAAATAATGAATACTATATTCCTTTTACTGGTACTATCTGTACTATGATGATTTTTGAAAACATACTATGTTATGTTCAGTTTCTCTAAAAGAAATTAGAGCTCACACAAATTTCCATCAAGTAACTAATGATGGTGGAGTCATGAACCAATATTTCAAAAAGAACATGAACATGAATTTCAATAAATTGAAAATATTTAATAATACTTCCATATAAATATGGGACATATGCCTTAGCTATTAGTACCATAAGTATTTTCATTATCAGAGAAGAGGACATAGCACAGATGAAGGAAATTATGAATAATAATATACAGAATTTTAATTAATATTAAAATGCTCTAAGTTCAGATCACAATTACATGTAACAAACAATGCTATGGCAGCAACTATAGACTTCAATCTTTATATAACTACTGGAAGGTAAGTGAAGTTTTAGAAAGTGGCAACTTTTTTTTCTTTCAGATATCTTAATACAACCCATTTCATAAGAAGAATTTAATTCTTTAGTTGATTATTGCAGCATAAGCAAAACCTAATATATGGGGTTTGACTTGTTCCCTCTAACTTGAATTTTTCATTCTAACTAGTATATTGTGTGGTAAAGTGGCTGGTATTCTTGAACTTGGTTCCCAGATTCAAATCCCTGTTTCATACATACTGCCATACTAAGACAGATATAACACCCCACTACAATTTTTCTAAATCTGTTATAAATGTCAAAGTCATTTGAAGAAAATTAAATTTTGCAATGATTCATTATGCTTTGAAAAACATGTTACTGCCTTTAAAAATATCCTCTGTGATAGACTGACTGATTGAATGTCCCCAGTTATGTGTTTTTCTGTGCGTCCACATCTATTCTGCTACATGACTTTGCAACAATAATTACTAATTAAGTTAAATCTATCCTCTTACTCTTTTTTATGTACATTTTTATTGTGGTAAAATATATGTAACAAAACACTTACCATTATAATCACTTTTAAGTGTGCAGTTCAGTGGCATTAAATACATTAACATTGTCGTGAAACCATCACCACCATCCATCTCCAGAACTTTTCTTCTGTATCTTTATCAAACTAACTGCCCATTCTTCTTTATCTCCATCCCCTGGCAACTACCATTCCATTTTCTGTTTGTATAAATCTGACTACACTAGAAACCTCACCTTACATAAGTCGTATCTTACAATATTAGTCCTTTGATGACTTACTTCAGTTAGTATAGCATCATCAAAGTCCAACGAGTTTGTGTAGGTGACAAAATTTCCTTCCTTTTAAAACTGAACAATATTCTAGTTGCATGTGCATATTGTTTATCCCCTTTCATCCATCGATGGACTCAGGTTGCTTCCAACTTTTTTATTGGGAATAATGCTGTTCTAAACATGAATGTGAAAGTATTTCTCTGAGATCCTGCTTTCAATTCTTTTGTATATACACCCAGAAGTGGAATGGCTGGACCATATGATAATTTTATGTTTAATTTTTTAAGAAATTACTATACTATTTCCACAGTGGGTACACCACTTACATTCCTGCCAGCTATGCACATCCTTGCCAATACTTGCTATTTTCTGACTTTCTGATGATAGCCAAGCTAATGAATGTAAAATAGTATCTCAGTGACTTTTTTTTTAAGATTTTATTTATTTATTTGACAGAGATCACAAGTAGGCAGAGAGGCAGGCAGAGAAAGAGAGAGAGAGGGAAGCAGGCTCCCCACCGAGCAGAGAGCCCGATGTGGGACTCGATCCCAGGACCCTGAGATCATGACCCGAGCCGAAGGCAGCGGCCCAATCCACTGAGCCACCCAGGTGCCCCTCAGTGACATTTTGACTTGAATTTATTCACTTACTCTAGAATCTGATTGGTTTTGTGACTAATCTTGGTCAATGACATATTAGTCCAGCAACTCAAGAACAAGTTTGCAAAAGTGCTTGTGCTTATCTCTTGCCCTCTTCCAAAAACATGTGAAGAACATGTTCAGCCTTGCCTGTTGGAGAGGACATAAGGAACATAGCTGACCTGTTCAAGTCATCCTGAAAAAAGGCCATCTTAGACTAGGTAATGGGCAGCTGATCAAATAGTGAGTTAGCCCCACAAACAGGGACAGAGCTACCAAGCTGACCCGATCTGACTGCAGAGGCATAAGAGCAGCTGAGATCAATCAAGCATAACCAAATCAGCCAAACTCAGTACAAATCAGAGAAATTCCATAGACTTGAGGCTAAATAGATGATTATTTAGGGTTTATTTTGCAGTATTATGGAAAAATATAACACGCACACACACAATCTATTGGGGACATCAAAGAGTAAATTATTGTGTAAAATCTACTGATAGATAATGAATCGAAGTAGAAGTATTGCTGATAAGACTTTACAAAAAAAAAAAAAAAACAACCAACCAAGTCAATATTGCCAGAGTACGGTGAAGCAGACCAGTAAAATGGGGGTAGAAAACTATTTGTATACCGTTTTTTGTGGGGTTTTTTTTGTTTTTTTTTTAAGATTATTTATTTATTTATTTGTCAGAGAGAGAGAGCACAGGCAGGCAGAGTGGCAGCAGAGGCAGAGGGAGAAGCAGGCTCCCTGCTGAGCAAAGGAGCCCCATGCGGGACTCGATCCCAGGACGCTGGGATCATGACCTGAGCTGAAGGCAGCCGCTTAACCAACTGAGCCACCCAGGCATCCCTGTATACCATTTTTTTTTTTGAGGAAGTACATTATCCTACCTCCAGCCACTCTGTCAAACCATGGCCAATCTAACTTGCTCACAGTTAGACAGATTTTGTGAAATTCTAATGGGCTAAGCCATTTCTTTTTCATTTTCACCCCACTCCTTGTGACCTGTGATCATCTTATTAATCCTTCTTCAGTTTCATACCTGATCTAATATAGGACCGTTTGTGTCCTGTCTGACCTCTGTCAACATTTGAATCAGAACCTGATCTGCAATTATAATTTCCCCTGGTTTCTGCTCACTGTGTTCCTTGGAAATTCAAAGTTTCAGAAATGAGATATGAAACAGGACTAAGATATTATGGATGTTAGGCCTACTCCACTATTGAAGATGTCTTCATTTCACTGTGAAAACTCAAATTCCAAGAATTTTAAACACCGTAATACAAACAATCATAGTTTTTCCCCATTTGGTTTCTCTCTCTACTATACTTTGGACAGTATTCTCACAGTTGTCATTATCATCATTATTTTCATTACTCATCAAATGAGCCGTGCTGCATGCTCAAGTAGAAGCCAAGAGAACTTGGTGCCAAATTTTTGTTCTGTGATCAGTTTGAAATGGCTTACTGCTAATGGTCCTGACTGAGAGAGATTAACAACGTCTTAAGGCAAAATGCTATTTATTAATCTACTCTTTAAAAAAAAGAAAAGAAAAGAAAAGCCCTATTCCCATAGAAATCTGTTATTTTTGACTCAGTATATCCTTTTATTTAGCTTTTTAGCCTAACAACATTATTTTCAAAATAGACACCCTTTCCCAGCAATGTCAGAGTATTCAAATATCACAGGGATTTTATTAAATGCATTTAACTGAAGTGAGCATGCCAAGGGAACACTTTGTTTCGTAATGAAAAAAAAAAAATCAAAACCAATTTCCCAATTTCCAAGGTCCCAATTTCCCTGTAAGTATATCATTTGAAAGGTAAGTTTTCAGTTTTTATAAAATATTCCAAGAAATTTACCAAAGCCATTCTTTGACATAAGAAAAATTGGATTTATCTTATTTATCTTAATTCATGTAGCAAGAATTTTTAACCAGGGAAACACAGGCTACCAAGGAGACCATGGACAGAATTCAGGAGGTCTGTGAACATGTATGAATAAAATTATATCCTTGCTTTCCCACCAACCTGATTTAGCCCTTACTTCAATTATGAATGGAGATAACATATGCCAGTATTGTTAGCAGAATCTGTGGTTTTATCATCAACAGAAATCAAGATATTTTAATACTATATTAAAGTTGTTGCAAATAGTTCAAAACTGCATTTATGTTCACCACTATTATATTAATATAATTATATCAAAATTATATTAATAATTAAGTAATAATAGATCTTATTATTAAATATATCAAAGAAGTGTATATATTACAATTCACAAGTTTGGTTTATTATATCTTGAGAATTACATTTAAACATAATAGGTTTCTTTTTGTATTTAAATTATATTTAAACATATAGAGAATTATTTTTATAATTACATTTAAACATATTAGGTTTCCTCTAATCTTGGGTATCTCGCTTTCACTGTTCAAAAAAGGGGTCTATTGGTTTCACCAGGCGCCTCAAGAGGTCTGTGGTACAAAAATGCTAAAGAACCTTTGCTGACCAGAAAGATATTTTCTGGCATAAAATGCTTCTTGAACTTCTTAAGATAGACAAGAATAACATCACATTTAGAAAAATGAAATTTGATGAGTCACTGACTAAAAACTTTGTGTGGGAAGCCCTATGAAAAACTAAAATAAGCATCTCTGAAGCAGTTCTCCTTTTCTCTCTGAGCACAATGCCCTTATTCTGGCTATGCTCAGGTTACCCAGGATCTGCTTGGATAGTGAGTGCTTTCCCCTCCTTTCCTGGCAATTCTCAAATTTTTTTTCCAGTATTCTGTCAAAACAAGCTTGTTGTTATAAGTATAAAGAACTGATAACTATATTAATGTTCAATATTACTAGAAAATAATTTGCATTTAACAAGCTTTATGGAGACAGTGTCTCAACTGATAATGGAAAATTCTTAAATGTGAGGAAAAGAGAGAAGACACCATTTATAATCAGTAGTTCATAAGCTCAACCTTCTCTATTTACCTGCACTTTCAAAAACTCCACAAAAGTTCAAATTCACAAATGTTTAGTCAAATTTTCAGGTTTGAGTTACACAAGAGAAATGAATCCTACTCTTTTGCTGAATTAAAAAAATAATGAAAATAACAGTAAAGATTTTTTTTTTTTTTTTAATCACACCCATGAGCGACCTTCTGAAAGCAGACATGTTTGGACCGGTATTCCAAAACCCTGATGTTTTGGAACTCTGGAGGTCTGTGTCTTCAATATTCAATATGTATGTGTCTTCAATCCAATTAAGTTGGTCCTAATTCATGCCCCCTTCTTAGATCTTGCTATTTGAATTAACATATATTCATTTCTGGTGAGGCTAGCTACATGTAATATAAATTATCACAAGATAACAAATGATTCAGCCAAGTGTTCTCTCTCTTTCTCTCTCCCTCCCCTCCTCCCTCCCTATCCTCCTATAATCCAGGGTAACCAGTTGATGGGTAGAGGAAAATTTTAAGACACAAATTTTTAAGTTGAAATTGGATAGTTAAAAAAAAAAAAAAGTTGTATTCACAGCTCTCTGCCAACCCCAAGGGAAATGTACTAACTGAGGATCACATTGAAATGGAGGTGGATTCAGACACTTCCTGATTTATTATATTTAACTCCCTTTAGACTCAAAGCAAGAACACAGGGAGTCCACCTCCATTTCATAGTCTGTTAGCACATTTCACAAAGAAGGGGAGAGATGATTGAATAGTTAGAATTTGTAGCAATTCTAATTATGTGGAATGCTGAAATAAGATTAGCAACCATTTTAATGCTGCGAAGTACACAACATCCTCAGAAACAGAGTTAAGAAAAGTCTTGGCACCAGAGATTCAAGAGTGTAGGTCTCTTCCCAACTAGTTTATTATAATAAGATTTAAATTTAGTACATAGTACAGAGCAAACTTAAAAATGGTTGACTCTCTTTTGCAAGAGAATATATCTTTGACTTTTCTGCAAATTAAGAATTTCGAGGGCAAGAAACAAGGACCACTAAAGTATGAGAATCATGTATATTCTGATGTCCGCAGCAATCAAGAACTGCAATGTCATCTGTAGGATGAATGTTTCATTATTCCATCTGGTCATATCCAGGGCCCCTCTGTTTACAGTCCACATCACTGCAAAATTTCCCATACATCTATGACCAATATAACATCAAAAAGATGCATTAGATAAATATAAAGATCTTCGCAGATAAGTGAATACCAGTGTGAACTTTACTATCTTTAAAAAATACAAATTAATGTGACTTACTTCTGTGAGGAAAAAAAAAATATTCAACTCACTTGGCTCTTTCATATAGTTTCTGTTCTTACCCTCCCCAAATATCTTTTGGCTGCCAAGTTGTATTTCTGTAAAATCTTTTGGATTATTTAAATGAAATTACACTTAAAGCTACTTGCAAGGTCAGAGAACAGGTCCTCGGATTTTGACAAAAATCTCTGCCATTTGTTCAATTAACTCACTGATGATCTGAAAATAAATCTGGTATTAGAGAAAGTTACATAATATCCATCTATGTGACAAGCAGCTGAACAGTATTAGCTCTCTTTGAGAGCCCAGAGAGCCCCAAAGCCATAATGAAATATAAGTCCCTACCTGGGGATGGGGTGGAGATAGGCAGAGGTGGCAGTTAAACAAATCAATAAAATTGTTTGGTTAGTGGAATCTGTAGGTCAAAATTAAGGTCAGGGCTGAGATTGAGTTCTTCCCTAAATTTTGCACCTTGGTTACCTTGCTTTCTATATCTAGACCTTGTTTAAGAAGATAGATCATCTCAATCACATTTGATATTATGATGCCTAGAATATAAAAAGCAGTATTTTCCTAAGTATGGTTTATAGCCCTGATTCAGAAGTACCTGGAAAGCCTGGTAAAACTGGGATTACTTTTTTATACCCATCCTTTACCTACTGAGATAGATGTTCAGAGAACGAAGTCTGATAATCTTCATTTATAATCACTTGGGGGTGATTCTGATGCATTCTAAAGCAGGTCCTCATATGCAGAAGAACAAAGTTGGACCCTTCACTACTATACCACACATGAAAAATCAACTAAAAATTAACTTGAATGTGATACCTGAAACCATAAATTTCCTAGAAGATAACAGGGGCTAAACAAGCTCCTTAACACACATTTTGATGATGATAATTTTGGATCTGACACCAAAACCAAAGGCAACAAAAGCAAAAATCAGTAAAAAGGACTACATCTAACTAAAATGCTTCTACACAGCAAAGAAAAGTATCAACAAAATGAAAATAAACCTATTGGAACAGGAGAAAATATCTGTCAATCATATATCTGATAAGCAGATAGTATCTTAAATATATATAAAGAATTCATACAACCCAAAAGCAAAAAAGCATAATAATACAAAAACAAATGAACAAACAAACAAACAGAAAAAGAGATGAACAAAAAAAAAGACCCTTAAATATAGAGAACAAAATGGTGATTGCCAGACAGGAGGTTGGGGGGGGTGGGAGAAATAGATAAAGAGCAGTATGTATTTATCTTGATGAGCACTGAGAAATGTATAGAATTGTTGAATCATTATATGGTACACCTGAAACTAATTAACATGTTATGTTAATTATACTTTAATAAAAATAAGTAATTAATTAAAATGAATTAAAAGTGAAGAGAGGAATTGAGTGGACATTTTCCCAAAGAAGACATACAGATGGCCAATAGGTGGGTGAAACGTTGCTCAACATCACTAAGCATGAGGGAAATGCAAATCAAAACCACCATGATACATTACCTTACACTTGTTACAATGGCTATCATTCAAAAAGATAAAAGATAACAAATATCAGTGATGATGTGGAGAAAAGGGAAACCTTGTGCACTACAGGTGAATGCAAATTGGTGTAGCCATTATGGAAAACAGTACAGAGGTTTCTCAAAAAATTAAAAATAGAACTACCATACGGTGCAGTAATTCCACTTCTCTTCTGGGTATATATACAAAGAAAGTGAAAATATATTATCAAAAAGATTTTTGCTTTCCCATGTTCATCATGGTATTATTCACAATAGCTAAGTTATGGAAATTTCCTAAATGTCTGTCAATGGATGAATGGATAAAGAAGATAAACACACATGTGCATATGCACAATTTAATGTTATTCAGCTATGAGAAAGAAGGAAAGTGCCATTTGCAACAACATGGATAGATCTTAGAGGCATTATGCTAAGTGAAATAAACCAAAGAAAGACAAATACTGCATGGTATCACTTATATGTGGAATTCTTTTTAAGTCAAACTCACAGAGTACAAAATTGGTTGCCAGGGCCTAGGAAGTAGGGAAATAGGGAGAAGTTGGCACAAATTCTCAGCTATAAGATAAATAAATTCTGATGATTTAATGTAAAATGTGATAACTATAGTTAACAGTACTGTATAACTGAAATTTGCTGTAAGATTAGAGCTTAAATATTCTCACCCCAAAAACATAAAATAAAGTAAATCCTCAAGTTTTTGCTGTACAACTGGATGACCAATTGAATAAACAGAAGGAAGT
>PISX010033739.1:0-16853 GCA_004024625.1 Mellivora capensis | reverse complement strand
GAGGGTATCATGCTTAGTGAAATAAGTCAATCAGAGAAAGACAACTATCATATGATCTCCCTGATATGAGGAAGTGGAGATGCAACATGGGGGGTTTGGGGGGTAGGAAAAGAAGAAAAGAAACAAGATGGGATTGGGAGGGAGACAAACCATAAGTGACTCTTAATCTCACAAAACAAACTGAGGGTTGCTGGGGGGAAGGGGGGAAGGAAAGGGGGTTGGGGTAATGGACATTGGGGAGGGTATGTGCTATGGTTAGTGCTGTGAAGTGTGTAAACCTGGCGATTCACAGACATGTACCCCTGGGGATAAATATACTTTATATGTTTATAAAAAATAAAAAAATCATTAAAAAAATACAAAAGCTAATGTTTATTTTAAAATGCAAAAATGGAAACTAGGAGCAAAGAGTAGATGTACACAAATACATGTATAATACATAAAGATGAAGTAAGGAATTTAATTGATACTAAACCTAGTCTGGAAATTCCAGAATGCAGAAATTGACTGTTGCTTCATACTCAAGATGACAGTTAAGATTAGATACAGAGACAAATGAACCCATGGAATGGGGAAACAGTAGTAATACTTAACTGTATAGTATGTCTAATATGTGAAATGAGGACAGGGAATAGGTTTACATTGATAAATAAAGTACACTATAGCCTAAAAACACAATTCAGGCAAAGAATGGCGGTAAATGCAAGAGACATTCTTCTACTCTAAGACTTGGACACATCAAAGGGCACAGTAGGGAAACTTAAATACTAAACAAGTTAAGAGATTGTGGAAGCGGCCCGTCATGATAATTAGGAACAGCATTGACTATTCATAATTATCATTATTATTGAAAGAAACAACTAGAGCAGTCAGCTTTTCTTCCTTCTCTTCTTTTCCCCACTTTCACAGCCAATATAAAGAGTCAGGTGATAGAAACATTAAAGCTACACCTGGAGCATAGCTGTGAAGATAATAGCTGACTTTCCTGGGAGGTTTAGAGTGGGTGTGCTTCAAGAGAAGCAGTAAAGGGATTGACATAATTTTAGAACTC
Source organism: Mellivora capensis (assembly GCA_004024625.1). Lineage (NCBI taxonomy): Eukaryota > Metazoa > Chordata > Mammalia > Carnivora > Mustelidae > Mellivora > Mellivora capensis. The sequence continues at coordinate 15,802 of PISX010033739.1, read as the reverse complement.
TCTACCAGACCAAAACAAAGAAAAGAAAACAAAAAGAGAATAGTATACTAAATATTTTTTAGGCTAAAATAAAATTTGTCACTATGTTTTCATTTTCAAACTGACCATTTTTGAGCCCTTACTCTGTCTAAATGTATTGTATGTAACTCACAACAACCCTGTGTTGAAGATTTCATTATTTATCTTTTATCAGATAAGAGGCACAGAGAGATCAAGTAAATTAGACCAAGTCATGGAACTTGTCAGTGGCAGAGCCAGGGTTTGAATCCAACAGACTAGGTTCCCAGAGCCAGTGTGCTTATGTCCTGCCCTCTGAGTTTTCTCATTTGTGATGCTGAGGGAGGTGCAAGTCCAAGACTGCCTTCCACTATCCCTAACTTCACTTTCTAAAAATGAATTACGCACACAAAAGCCCCTTAACAGACCCGAAAATCACTTTGAACCTTCTTTTTCAGAGAAGAAAACTTTAGGAAGTAAACTTTAGGAAGTAAAACTCTGCCCAAAGAAGCCTTTCTTTAGCAAACCCAGTCCATTTTATAAACATGAATGACTCAGGAAGCATCATTAACTGTTTAATGAAAACAATGCAAAAGAGAAGAATGAAGAGACATAGATCTAGTGAATATTCTCACAGGAAAGTGGTTATTTAGTGTCAGAAGAAAAACAAAAGAAAAACAAATTTTTATTCATATTCTCTCATGATATATAAAATTCAACAGACTATTTTATTCATAGAATAAATAGCCACTTCTATGGGAAAGGTGCAAAAGCAGAACAGAAAATTTAAAATGTGACTGATAATTATTTCAAGTCACTAGAAATGAAAAATAAAATGGAATTTCAGAAGGCCAGATAAGTAATCTGGAAGATCAAAATGTGGAGATTTCTCACAACAAGGGAAAGGACACATTTATAATAGTTATTTAAAAAATTATGAAATGAGACAGAAACTTAAGAATCAAGGAAGGAATGAATAAGAATGTGTCAAAAAACCACTTGGGAATCCCAAGAAAGATAACTGACCCTAACCCTACCCCCAAAAAAATAAATTAATAAATTAAATAATAAAATAAATAAGGCATTCATTGCTATTTAAAGATTTATATTACTATTTACAACTCAGTACTTAATGAGTTAGATGAATGAATAAACACATATTCACTAGTTTGTAAAACAAAAATTTCAAGAATGAAGTTAAAAGCCTACCAAAAGAGAAAAACAAAATAAACAAATCATGTAATAAGTAAAGAACCTATTGGCTTTAAATTAGCATTAAAAATGCCAGATATGAAACTCATTGGAGTAAGGCATTCAAAGGTCTGAAGGAAAAGTTTCCTGAAGGTAGATGTTTACACTGAATTTCTCATTAATGAAGAACAAGGTGACATTAAAACATTTCAATACATACACTTTAATACGTAACAAAAGCTTGGCATCCATTTGGAGTTAATGAAAACATTAAATATATACTAAAGAATATTATATGAATATTATAAAGAATAATGTGAAATATATGAAACATTATTCCCATGAAAAGATATCCAAAGAAGATAGCTGTACACAGTATCAGGAAGTATTACTGCTTAACCTAAAACAGGAAGTTGAAGTCTTCATGGATAATAAATACCTTTAATAAGAAAGTGGAATACAACAACAAATATTTTGTTAAGAGGCTAGCTCTTCATGTATCTTTCCTATCAACAACAAAAGGCAGAATTGCAAATTAAAGCTAAGAAAAACAAAACAATTATGACCTTAATAAGAAACAAACTAGAATATGATACAGTTCATGAGCATTTGAAAGGAGAATGCATCTGACATTGATGCTTTGGCAATTCTTTGAAGAACAAAGTTTAGGGTAGAGATTTTAAATCCTTTCCTAAGCTCCAGCTGTACTACAGTACAATAAAAACTTGTATACTTATGTTTAGTAGCTTTCACAATTCAATCAATCAATAGGCACAGTGCATTGAAGATTTAACTGTAGGAAAATAAGAAAAGCAAACAGATTCAACAACTATGAAAACATCAATGTGATTACACAAATAAGAGGAATAGGAAAATGAAGTAAGGATGAGGGACGTATGCCTATGCCGATTCCTTTATTTTACATACTATGAAGTCAGTAGAAAATCTCTAAAGATCATAGGTTAAGGAAATAGAAGTGTAAAACAGAAAATATAAGTTTGCCACTAAATTATTTAAAACAATAACAGATATTGAGAATCAGAGACATGTCTAATGTTAAATCAAAAGCATTAAATACAGAAGAGATTATAATCATGGAAGAATTGGATTAGAAACCATAAAGGACTAGGGATAGGAGTGTTGGTGGACTTGGGTTTGAGTCTTCTCATTTTCTTTTTTTTAAGATTTTATTTATTTAGGGCACCTGGGTGGCTCAGTGTATTAAGCCTCTGTCTTCGGCTCAGGTCATGATCTCAGGGTCCTGGGATCGAGTCCCGCATTGGGCTCTCTGGCAGGGAGCCTGCTTCCTCCTTTCTCCCTCTGCCTGCCTCTCTGCCTACTTGTGATATCTCTCTGCCAAATAAATAAATACAATCTTTAAAAAATTTCTAAAAAAAATTGTATTTATTTATTTGACAGAGAGAGAGATCGCAAGTAGGCAGAGCAGCAGGCAGAGAGAGAAGGGGAAGCAGGATCCCTGCTGAGCAGAGAACCCAATGAGGGGCTCGATCCCAGGACCCTGAGATCATGACCTGAGTCGGAGGCAGAGGCTTAACACACTGAGCCACCCAGGTGCCCCTGTGAGTCTTCTCATTTTATATGCTGTTTCACTTTTTGAAATTGTAACTATAGTTGACCCTTGAACAACACAGGTTTGAACTGAGTGGGTTCACAAATACCCAGATTTTTTTTTCAATAAATAGAGTATTGTAAATGTGTTTTCTCTTTCTTATGTCTTTTTTAATAGCATTTTCTTTCTCTAGCTTACTTTATTTGCAAGAAGGTGATTATTCTAAGTGAAATAAGTTAAGCAGAGAAAGACAATTATCATATAGTTTCATTCATATGTGGAACATAAGGAATAAGGTAGAGGACCACAGGGGAAGGAGGGAAACCTGAATGGAAAGAAATCAGCAAGGGAGACAAACCACTTGAGACTGGATTCTGGGAAACAGACTAAGGGTTATAGAAGGGGGGGATGAGGTAACTGGGTAATGGATATTAAGGAAGGCATTTTCGGATGAGCATTGGGTGTTATAAGCTACTAATGAATTGTTGAACACTACATCAGAAGCTAGTAATGTACTATATGCTGGCTAACTGAACATAATAGAAAAGGAATGTAGTATATAAGACATATACAAAACATGTGATAATTGGCTATGTTATCTCTAAAACTTCTGGTCAGCAATAGGCTATTAGTAGGTAAGTTTCTGGGAAGTCAAAGTTATATGTGGACAGGAGGTAGGGTCCTCTAACTCCTACAGTGTTCAAGGATTAGCTGTAAATGGGTGGACCTACACAGACATACTAGTGTACATAATATATATTTTTATAATTATCTATATGATTATCTGGATAATGAAATCCAGAATACTAGCCATTGTAACTGCAAGAAAGAGAACTCTGTCTTAAGCACAACAGCATTGTCTCACCTCACTGAGAAGTCTAGAGACGAGTGGGCTGGACCTTGTTTCTCACATAATACCATCAGTTCCTGACTCATAGTATCTTGGTATAAATTTAATTTTCAAGCCAAATGTGTCTACAGGATGGCAAAATGGCCACCAAGAACATCAAGCTTATGTTCAGTCCACCAAGCAGCCCAAAATTCCAGTAGTCCCATTATAATCCAGTAGTTCCACAAATAATCCCAACACTGACTGTCCTCGATTAGATTAATGAAAATAATAGCTAACATGTATTTATCATTTATTAGTCGTTTGATGTTCTAAGTCTCATGGAAGAGAAACAACTGGCACAAGGTTTTTACTGCTACTGAGCGTTGGAGCTGGGATTGAACTGGAGCAATTATACTCCAAATCTGGTGATTGTAATCAATATTTCACATACTCATAGCTGAACTAATTACTGTAATCTGATGATCAGGCCTAGGTCACATGTCTACATCTACAGAGGAGTGAGGTCAGTACCATTGAACCATATGGACTGAGAATGGGACAGGATAGTTCCTCCAAAATTATTAGACAGTTTAAAAAAATATTTCAAACCATCTGCCAAAAAAATGGGGGGCGGGTACCTAGGTGTTTCCTTTGGTTAAGCTACTGACTCTTGGTTTTAGTTTAGGTTGTGATCTCAGGGTCATGGAATTGAGCCTCAGGTTTGGCTCCCTGCTTAGTGGGAGTGTGCCTGGGACTCTCTCTCTCTCCCTCTGCTCCTCTCCCTTGTTCTCTCTCTCTTTCTCTCTCAAATAAATAAATCTACCTTAAAAAAAGAGAGAGAGAAAGGAAAACAGATGAAGGATGTGAAGTTAAAAGAAGAAACCAAAAAATGAGGAAAAAGGACAGGGATAGAGAGAGGAAAAATGAGAGAATTAGGGAGAAGGAGAAGAGTATAATACAGGCTGGTTTCCAAAAGGCTTACAGTGTCTAACTCGAGGCCCTTATGAGTCACTAATCCTCTGATTCTGACATTGGTTCGGTGATAGACTAGATCCGCTGTCATTCAATATTATTTCCTTTTGCTTAAGCTAGTTGAATAAGTTTCTGTTTTTTGCAGACAGTGTTGATTACATTATTGGAAAATGTTCTTGGCTCTTATAAGTTTGTAAAGGATATGCCCTCTGGGGTAGAATATGAGATGCAATGAAATATTTGTGTATCTGTTTCAGGACCTCTTGAGTTAAACTGTTTTTAAAAGAGTTAAAAATTAAAGGTAATGATTAAAAATATTAACTCTGTAGTGAGGTAAAAGTGACTCTTAATTATTTCTTTATTTACTACATCATTTATATATTCTGTGTTTTTATGTTGAGAAAAATATATATTAGAATATTCTATAATGATTTTAAGTATTTGTAAGCTAAAGAGAAATGAGCTATCAAACCATGAAAAGGCAGGGGAATAAGCTTCAGCGCATAATACCAAATGAATAAAAGCCAATATGAAAAGGCTACATACTGTATAATTCCATCTATATGACATTCAAGAAAAGATAAAAGTATGGAGATGTAAAAAGGCAGTAGTTGCCAGAGGTTTGAGTTTGGGGAGGGATGAACAAGCAGAGCGCAAATGAGTTTTAGGGGAGTAAAAATATTCTACATGATACCATACGATGGTAACACAGCATTACACATTTGTCTGGACCTATATGATGCACAAAACCAAGAGTGAATTCAAATGTAAACTATGGGCTCCAGGTGATGATGATGTGTCTGTGTAGGTTCATTGATTATAACAAATATACCCTTTGGTGGGGGATGTTGATAAAAGAGAGGCTATTCAAGTGCAGGGGCAAAGGGTATCAGAGAAATCTCTATAGTTTCTTTTCAATTTTGCTGTGAACCTTAAACTACTCTAAAAGATTGTCTTAATAAATACATAAATAAAAGGGGCCAGGCCAGTGAATGCAAGTGGGTTTTTACATCTCATCACCAATACAAGGGAAACATAGGCACATCATGTCCATCTGTAAGTAAAAAATACAAACATGTCGTTTCGACATATCAAAGAACAATGCATGGTAACATATTGTCTGGTGTTTTTCAGCAGTTGGATTGGACAGTTAGATATATTTAGTCTGAATTCCTACTCTTTATTTGCAAGGGAATCTTAAAAAAGTTACTTAAGTTTCTTTATCATTTACTTTTTTTTCCATCTGCAAAAGTAGATATGTAGGATTATCATGAAGATTAAGTAAAATGAAACATGCAGGATATACAATCTTTTTTTTTAAAAGATTATTATTTATTTATTTTTTTGACAGAGAGAGAGAGAGATCACAAGTAGACAGAGAGGCAGACAGGGAAGGAGGGGGAAACAGGCTCCCTACTGAGCAGAGAGCCCCATATGGGGCTTGATCCCAGCTCAGACCTGAGCGGAAGGCAGAGGCTTAACCCACTGAGCCACCCAGGCACCCCAGGATATGCAATCTTAATTCAAAATAAGGTCTTAAAAGTGTTTGTTGTTCTAATTTTCATGAAGTGGAGTAAAAGGGTAAATTCACAATTCTTTCCTAAGCGATCAGATCCTTAATAGAAAAAAAAAAAAATCCAAGAATAGTCTACATCACTACATCAGGTCATATTGCCACATACATGTTATTTATAGACCAAACAAAAGGCAGATTAATGTTTTGTGTTATGTGTCCTTGTATTTGTATTTGTAAATTCTAAGTTTCGAATTATAGCAAGGCATAGACAGTGTCAGGAGCTGTGAAGATCAGAGGAAAACATGAGAGGAGAGAGAGAGAGAGAGAGAGAGATCCATCCTCGACTTCCTGAAAAAGTCATTGTGAAGATCCTATCCTGTAGAAGAAAAATAACCTTTAGCTTCTGATTACACTGCAAATTTAACCTTTATTTTGCCAGAGCAAAATGAACACTAAATGTTTTTCTAATATATTAATTTCATTCTTTTTGACTCTGTGAAATTTATCATAGTTTATCACTTGGATTGTTTCATCATCCTTTAGCATCTCTCCCCATATCATTCTTGATTCTTCTAGGCCCTTTTCCATAGCTACAGTGATCCTCAGAAGGAAATGTAATCACCATCTTCCCTGCATTAAAAACAATTGCTTTAAGAATAAAGAACATTATCATTAAAATATGTCTCTGCATTATCTGATCCCTGCTCTCCTTATTTCCTCCTCTTTTTTTATGTTCAGAAACATTAATTATATTAAAATGCTCCACTAATTATTTTAAATATTTAAGAGAGTCTGGTACTAATGACACTGTCAACTTATCATTGTGTTAGCCAGGGAACTAAACTCAAGGAAAGTTAACCAAGAAAATGTTAAAATTTGTTCCTTAACTTAAAGGGACATGCACTGCATACCTTCCAGCTTCAAGGTTTTTACACTCCAAATGGACATACTTATTTCTGAGCCCACATTTTGTTAGAACAGCTTAATTCCATTAATAAGCCAGACAGAGCATTGGATCATCTTCCCCAAGAAGTCACACACAGTCTCTTAGGACCCCTATTCTAGTTTCTTATTTATCTCTCTGTAACAGTGGGATCTATTAGATGAACTGGCCAAACAAAACAGAAGGAGTAAGATTCAATCAGCTTGGTCAAGGGTTCAGTCTGATCCACACAGGAATTCGAGGTCAAATTTTCTCCATTTTGAGATTTAAATGAAAATGTGAAAACTTCATGGAAAAATAAGCCCTTAATTGAGGTACAACAGACAATTTATTAAGCTTCTAATTCCAACCTAATGACTGGAAGTAGAAAACAAAATTTTAATATTGGTAACATGAAGGAAAGTACAAAGCATAATAGAATATCCATAAATCAAAGGGATTAAAGTGAGTGGTTATCTGACCACTCTGATGGATGGTGAAGGTGGAATTTTAAAAGAAGTGGATTGCATTATATATCTCAGGGTGTAATATCTTGAATGCAAGTTTTGAATAACTTGGATATGTGGCCAAAATTGAAATAAGCATTTTTCTCTTTTGAAAGGCACAGCTGTGGTATTTAAAGATGAGTTATAGAATTTGTGTTCCAAAGTATATGAGAATTACAGCCAACAGAACTTCAAAACATAAACATATATATATATATATGTATATATATATATATGTATATATATGGAAAGAATAAAACATTTATCCTACTTTTCCTATATGAACTATAGAATTGGGTAACCAAAGAGCAGATGAAGGAAAGTGTGTCATCATAAGAACATTTCAAAAAAAAAAAAAAAAGAAAGAAAAAACACAGGAAGAAAGAACAACAGAATTGCAATTTCATCATTTTGCAAATTCTAATTAACTAAAGGATTTAGGGATTAGGGACTTCTAATTTTATCAGAAGAGACAATTGGTCATTAAATTAAATACCTCCCATGATCTCTCATGAGGAACACAATACTGGCTATAAAGTAGATTTGAAAAAAAAAATGCTAGCCTGAGTCTGAATAATCCTCTAGATTCAATTACAAATTTGGAGACCAAGTAGTAGAACACAGTAAAATACAGAGGAATGCAATCAACAAGATCCAGCCCGTGGAAAATTATAGGACAGGTAACCTGGGTTCTTTAACAAATAGATTTCAGGAAAGAGAAGCGATGGAAGGAATCCTACAGATTAAAACAAAAATACCGGGACGCCTGGGTGGCTCATTTAGTTAAGTGGCTGCCTTCGGCTCAGGTCATGATCCCAGCATCATGGGATCGAGTCCCACATCGGGCTCCTTGCTCGGCAGGGAGCCTGCTTCTCTCTCTGCCTCTACTTGCCACTCTGTCTGTGCTCTCTCTCTCTCTCCCTCTCTCTATGACAAATAAATAAATTTAAAAAAATAAAATAAAAATAAAACAAAAATACTTAGAAGAAAGAAGAAAGCTAAACTAAACTAAACTTTCATGTCTATCAAAACACAGTTTGATGATGAAGTAAGGAGGTAGTTACAATAAAATCTAGAGAAGTAACTCCGTAGAGAGAGAAGGGGCTGTAACTGGCTGCTACTTAGGTACCCCTGGGGCAGCTGGAGAGGTTTTATTCCTTAACGTGAATGGAATTTGTAAGAATATTTACCTTTGATAATTTAGTAAATTACACATTTGTTTTATGAGGTTTTGTATGTTTCTTATTTGAGAATAAGAATTATTAAAAAAAAAGATACTAAGACCGGACAGAGGAAATAAGCTATTTTGATATACTCTAGAAATTAGGCTCAAATCATAGAATGAGTTAATCCCTAAATTTAGTTAGCAAAATATTGAGTACCATATCCCTAATAATCTTTTTGTTTCAAGGTTCAAGGTTGGTGTTTACAAGATGTGGCATAGCCCTAGTACTTGTTTTAATGTGAAATTGCATTGCGCTTTCTATTTCCTTTGTTTCTTTAATTAAAATGAATATTCACTAGTTGAAATTTTAGAGTTTGGAAACCTCACTGGGATTATTGGTGGTATTAAGGATTAGATTGGAATACATATATAGATTGATTGGCTATTAAGATTTTTAATGTATTCCACCTATCTCTACTGAGAATTATAAAAATTATCTCTAGATTTAATAATGTACCTTAACCTCTTTACAGAAAAGCAACATGCAAGTGGGCAGTAAGCCATTATAATAACAATCATAATATATCCTGCTGCCCAAATGAAACCAGGGTCAGTTGACCAAGACTGACGAAGTTGTTTACGATAGGAAGACTGAGATACATAGAAACTTAAAGGAAACAGTAGAAAGAATAAAAGGGAAGAAATTTACCATCTTAAATATCACAGAAGGCTAAAAAAGCAGAGAATGCTGAAGTACATTAAATATTACTAATAATTACCCAAATGTTTTCCACCTGCATCACTTAAGACACATATGATCCCAAACATAGCTAATTCAGTGACATGTTTACATAACAATTTCAAACCTGATATTTTATACCAAAATAAAAAAAATATGAATGTCTTTCAAGCAGTTTCGATTAATAAAAACTTCTTTCATGAGGAAAATATTTTGTATTTAAAAACCATTCAAAGGAACCTAGTAAATTCTTATTCTTCCTGTAGCCTCTCTTCTGAAAATTGTCTCAACTGGGGAACACTTTAAGATATGTATATGGCTATACAGGAACAAAATTCCCCATAGACATTTTTATTTGATAAATACAAGCCCAATGCCTCTTAAACCAGAATAACGTATTTGGTCAGAACAAGTACAGGGCAAGAGAGAGGAAAGTCAGTTTATAAGACCCTGTGTTACAAGCCCAAGGAGCGGGTCTGTCAGGAGGAGGCTGCTCATATCCCACATCACATGGCATCAGCATCATTAGGTGTCGCAAGCAGGTTTGGCTGTGCCTAGCAAGTAGGTTTCAGTTTCTGAATACAGGGTTTCCATGACTCTTGATCTTATTGAGACCTTCAGAAAAGGGCCTGGTTTTTCTTTTTTAGTCTGGTCTTGGAAGGCACGATCTGCCTTAGGCAACATTTCAAAGGAAGGGTTTACGGCTCCTCCAGCATCCTTCTGTCCTTTCCAGAGTCTCCTCTATCTTTGGAAAATCCCTTCTCTCAGCTTCTGTTCTCAAGAAACTCATGCTGACATGTTTTAGGAGGAGAAAATTTCTTAGAAGAGAGGGAGACACCCTGGTGAACCACACCAAATGAATCATCACTTATCTTTAAAGAAAGGCCCTTAAAGCCAGGGTATTATAAGACCAGATCATAGCTAACAAATCTTAAGGAAGAAGAAATGTTAAAGAGAAAAATCAAGATGCTGGTCATGAATAGCTTTGGCAGTTGCCTTATTTTACTTAAAAGTAATAGGTAATTATTAACTACTTATATTAATAAAGTAAACTTATTAATCACTACTATCAATGTGATAATAGAAGATAACTGCTATATCCTAGACATCTTTTCTAAGATATCAGAGCTGTAGAGTTCTTATTCATTACCCGGCTTTATAGCTGGCAAATGCAGCGGTATTTAATAGCTGTGGGTGTTTGTGGCAAGCATGCCTTTCATTTGCATGTTGCTCCATTCCCCACCCTTTTGCTCTGCTTGGTATTTTAGGAAAACATTGACCGCTGGGTTTTGACTAGTTCCATAGCGGGCATATGGGAGGAGGTCTGGAGGGCAGGAGACAGCTTCTCATCATTGCTCTGCCACACAGCCTGCAGAAGAAGCTTTACCTCCCTCATGGCTCAGATCCCACTTGGGCAGCCTAACCACATGGCCTGGCTTCCAGATTTGGCTGCTCCACTGCCTCCCACTTTTCCTTTAACCATTGAATATTCTAGCTTCTGACTCTCGTTAGTCTTGGTTGCCACCTTGCTTTAAATTGTCCAACTGAGGGATACCTGGGTGGTGCAGTTGATTAAGTGCTGGACTCTTGGTTTTGCCTCAGGTCGTGATCTCAGAGTCATGAGATCAAGCCCCGCATCAGGCTCCATGCTCAGTGCAGCATGTGCTTGAGATTCTCTCTCCCTTTCCCTCTGCCCCTCTGCTCATGCTCTCTCTTTCTCTCTCTCTGTGTTTTTCTCAAATAAATAAATCTTTTAAAAAAAAGTAAATAAATTGTCCAATTAGATTCTCAGTTCTTTTTTCATTTGCATATCTAAATTATCCAAATTTTGCCTGAGTTGAATTTTCCATAGTTTGAAAACCTATCATGTTTTCAGTCCTCCTGAACAGAGCCAAAAGGATACAGGAAGGATTAAAACACACGCATTATCTGCATTTAATGAGAAGAGGTCCAAGCATGTTTAGTCATCAAGACAGCTTTGGAATCATTCAGCTTATTTTGTGTTCCTATCTTCCCAGTCCTGCTGCAACTCTGTGTCAGCAGAACCAGAGCATCTTGCTGGGGAAGAAGAAAAACAATGGAAGGGACACATCACATATGTAATGTTATTCCCCATGACTCTGCCCTGTATGCACAAACACATAAACCATGAGTGAAGATAGAATCCGGGCAGCACTAAAGATTTGATGAAGGAAATCTCCAGGCTCCTTTTTCTCTTTCTTTTCTTTTCTTTTCCTTTCTTTCTTTCTTTCTTTCTTTCTTTCTTTCTTTCTTTCTTTCTCTCTTTTTGTTTTTTTGTTTTTTTTTCCCAGAGAGGGAGAGTGGGGAAAGGGTCAGGGGCGTGGGACAGAGAATCTTAAGCAGGCTCCACACCCAACGTGGAACCCAAAGGAAGGGCTCAAACTCAAGACCCTGAGATCAGGACCTGAGCCTAAATCAAGTCAGTCACTTAACTGACTGAGCCACCCAAGTGTCCCCTTTTTTTGATAGATATTTTTTTTTTTTGAGGAAAGGAAGGAAGGAAGCAAGGGAGGGAGGGAAGGAAGTAAGAAGGAGGGAAGGAAGGGGGAAGAAAGGAAAGAAGGAAGAAAGGAAGGAAGGGCAAAAGGCAGGAAGGCAGGAAGGAAATATATTTTGCCAGTGGTCAGACAATCCCTCTCAATGCCTCTGCCAGCCCGTCTGTGAGAACGGAACAGGTAGCAAAGCAAGTTAATAAAATTTTGGATATGCAAAGTTTGCCTCAGAGTCAATGAGGGTATCAAGCTAAGGAAAAGTGACAGGAAGGCCTTAAAGAACACTGGGAAATCAGCAACATGGGTAGAAGAGAAGTGGCTGAGAGAGTATCTGTAGTGGGATAGTGGGAGATTCTGAAACAGGGAGCTCAGTCTCATTCAAAGTCCTTTGCTTTGCCCCAAAATCTATACAAATTCTTAAGTTTGAAAAAAATGACTTAAGAAAGGGGAATTGACGGAGCATAACAAATAACACCGAGGACATGGGGAGATGGAGAGGAGAAGGGAGTTGAGGGAAATTGCGGGGGGGAGATGAACCATGAGAGACTATGGACTCTGAAAAATAACCTGAGGGTTTTGAAGGGGTGGGGGCTGGGAGGTTGGGGGAGCCTGGTGGTGGGTATTGTGGAGGGCACGCATTGCATGGAGCACTGGGTGTGGTGTAAAACTATGAATTCTGTTACGCTGAAAAGAAATAAAAAAATAAAATTAAAAAAAAAAAAAGAGGGATAGGGTGGCTGGGTTATGGACATTGGGGAGGGTATGTGATATGGTGAGTGCTGTGAATTGTGTAAGACTGATGATTCATAGACCTGTACCCCTAAAGCAAATAATACATTATATGTTAATAAAAAAAAATAATAATAATAATAAAAAAAAAAAGAAAAGAAAGGGGAATTGGAACGTCAAACAAGAAGTGACCAGAAAACGTAAGCTCTCCCATTCCACCTGGAAATTTGTAGTGATCTTGGTGAGGACTGCAGTTTGCCTTGAATGAGGGTTGAGTCCCATTGATTTAATGATCAAAGAATGAGGAATCTCAACAGATATGCCTTTATATGGAGATAAACAGATTTTATATGGGAGAGCACATGACAAACATTGCAACACTAGACAAATCTCATTGTTTGCAATGAATGTTTTCCTCCATTAATTTGTAATGGTCTTTTCAAAAGCATTCCTTTTTTTAAACCTTGCATTAGATTAAGGTTTCAATTTTTAATTCATTATCTTCAGGTTTCTATTCCATGTAACCATTTTAACACATAGTGGATTATAGCACCAAACCCTTCCTCCATACTTGTTTCTTAAAGAACTAATCAAATAAAAGTACATGTAGGACATTGACGGTGCCATAGTCTAAACATCAGGCAGTTTTCCCCATTACAGTTAATTGCATCTTAGTTTGACGAAGAGCCACTCAAGTTAAGTATCCTTCAGATGTCATTTTCAGAGCACATCCTGTTTTAATTCCTGGCCTTATATTGGTTAGGGGTTGTTCTGTAAGCAGTGTGCTTGACTCCACATCCCAGTGAAAGCCTGTTCCAGTAATTGCTTCGTTAATGGAAGATTACTTGATATTGGATATCTTCATGTAGCTTTAAAAGTCTCCTAAAAGCAATAAGTTCTTTAGTGATATCAAATTTTACCATCATTGCACCTGTAATAGAAAACACATGTAAAAACTAATGCCAATCCTATCTCTATATTAGAAATGCTTGTCTTAATTAATATGCATTATTTTGAAGGAAAGCATCAGTTAATATAGTTTGTTAAAATAAGTGTGCATTGCATTTAGATAAGTTGTAACTCCATGAAAATGATGCTTTGAATATATGAGCACCAGTTGAATTTAAATGAACTCCCCAAAATTTTTCTTGTTAATTTTTTCCCTTAAATGCAGGCAAATATGCAATGTGATATCATATATTTCCCAAAGTAACTTTCTCTGATAATATTTTTTGAGGAAGATCAAGAAACAAAACACCGATTGTTGTTACTGCATTTTCTATATTTCATGCATTCTTTTTTGAATCATGGCTAATGTAAAAACATGGGGATTTCCCCTGCCTAGTTAAAAGGTACATCCAAATATAGTGATATTTAGCATTTTAAAATTTCTTATCAGGAATGCCATGCAACCAAGTAAGCCTGGTTAACTTTAAAACTGTTTCATGTTTAGAATCAGCAGATCATGGGTATTATTTATTCTTTTGTTCATTTCATAGTGATGCGAGATGACAGATATCCTTTTTTGATGGAGTAGTGGTTTTCCAGCATGGTTAACTGTCATGGGCATTCTGTAATGTGAATTTAGCCTTTAAACTTATTCAAAAAATAGAAGTAGTTTCTATGACAGAAAACCTCCTTTAATAGATTGAAATACATTTATATTTCATTTTTGAAGGGATTAAGCCAGAGGTATGCTTGGGGCTACAGCATGCTAGAAACAACGCATTTAATGTACTTAATTAGAATGACACATTATAACTTCGTAGCAATTTTCTGTCTTTCTTCTCTCCCACCATTCCTTTCTCATTCTCCATGCCAGAATTTATTTCTCATCCCTTTATGAGGCTATGTCATTTGAAATGAGTAAATATTTGTACTTCTTTTATGATTGTCAAAGTATACAACATGTGTTTGTAAAGCAGTAATTAGCAAGGTACATGAGTGTCTGTTAAGAAATACTGACATATTTTGAAAAATAAATCTGAGCAGCATATCACATCATCATAATGGGAGTTGTCTTCTGATGGAACAGCTCCTCAGACTGAATGTTACAGCAAAATATAGAATTGGAATGCACTTCTAGTACCTATTTAACTATGAGCTTTTCTATGCTAAATACATAGTCTCCTCACATATTTGAAATTAACATCTTATGTATATAATTAGCAAAAAGGTTTTCATCAGAAAGTTATAAATGATAATATATCTTAACTTTCTCTTAGTACACAAACTAAAATACTGTTTAGTAAGTCTACATGTTTGTTCAGAAATCTTCTATCTGAGCATCTGCTTTCTAGTTATCAGAATGACTTATCCTATATGCATACAAGTGTGTGTGCCTTATAGCTTATTATAAACTCCTATCAGTGTAAAGGGTCAAAAACATCTCAACTTCTTATGATATATTTAAAAATTCAGTTTTTCTTAACTATGTACCCCATGTCAGTTACTTTCTACTGGGAGAATCTCAACTCATGTCTTGAATATAATAAGATTCATTGAATTTCACATTTCTATTGGTCACACATTGATTTAAGCTATCTGTGAGTTGGTATGATCAATGGTACATTCTGGAGTTTTTGTTTGTTTCTTTGTTTACTTCGTAGAACTGATTTATTTTATTGCAAAAACAGGTTCTCCAAAGTTCTTGCAGATAGAGTAATATAGGTGCATAGTGAAAAACGGATGTAACAGGAGGAAAAATAATCTCAGAAGCACAGGAGATGAAAATAGAATATATTTGGTTGACATTTGAAATGGGAAAAAGAGTCAATGAGGCAAAGAGATTCAGAAAGTTACTTTCAGAAGAAGTAGAGAAAGTTTTCACATTGACACTAGTAAGATTATGTCAAGGAACCGAGAGGAAGCTAATATCATGCCTCAAAGGGAACTGGTTGCATGGTCTAGAGAATGAAACTCTTACACATGTTCAGGCAAATGTCTGGAATAATTTTTTAAGTATAATTGACATACAGTATCCTATTAGTTTTAGGTGTATATCATAGTGATGTAATATTTTATACATTATGAAATAATCCCCATGATAACATTGATTATCATCTGTTACCATACGAAATTATTACAGTATTATTGACTATACTCCCTATGCTGTACATTATAGCTCCATTACCTATTTATTTTAATGCT
>PISX010033738.1:0-14743 GCA_004024625.1 Mellivora capensis | reverse complement strand
CCAGCACCATTTATTGAAGAGACTGTCTTTTTTCCACTGTATATTTTTTCCTGCTTTGTCGAAGATTATTTGACCATAGAGTTGAGGGTCCATATCTGGGCTCTCTACTCTGTTCCACTGGTCTATGTGTCTGTTTTGATGCCAGTACCATGCTGTCTTGGTGATCACAGCTTTGTAGTAAAGCTTGAAATCAGGTAACTTGATGCCGCCAGTTTTATTTTTGTTTTTCAATATTTTCTTAGTGATTCGAGGTCTTTTCTGATTCCATACAAATTGTAGGACTATTTGCTCCAGCTCTTTGAAAAATACTGGTGGAATTTTGATGGGAATGGCATTAAAAGTATAGATTGCTCTAGGTAGTATAGACATTTTAACAATGTTTATTCTTTCGATCCAAGAGCATGGAATGCCCTTATCTCTGTTTTTGTATGCCTCAGCATTTCTCCACATTGGGGTTTCTCTGAGCCTGGTCAAGGGAATTAGGAGCCTCCTATCTCTCTCTGCCTATACCATAACCCTTTCCTTACTCAAGACCACATATAAAAAATATGAAATATGGATTTAGAGCTACATCATTCTCTTTGAAGAGAAATCTCAACATTATACCTTGTATATTTTATCACATATATACAGAGAGATTTATCCATATGCTTAATGCTCAGTTATATATATGTGTGTATATACTGTATATATAATATATATGAAATATCATATATATAAGCTATAGATAAAAATAATGATGGTGAAGAGTTTTGGATACATCTTGTTTTCTTTTTTCTCCATTTGCTGACAATATAAACTCAGATTAATTGTAGATCATTCATCTTTAAACTTAATTAACCTATTGCCTCTCTAGGCAAATAGTTCATGCTTATTAAATAGAAAGTGATAACTATCTTTACTATTTCCTAAGAAGGTGGCAGACAGAGAGTGTCAATTTGCAAGACAAAATTGAGAAAGGAGATGATAAAATTCAACATACAGATCTCATTGTTGGGAAATGCCTGAATGGGAGTTCAGGAGAGCAGAAATTGTATGACTGACAAGGATCCTGTTGAGAGAGAGGAGCAGTCCAGAATTTGCAAGCATTTTGCCAAATTTTGACCAATAATACCTGGTAAGACTCTGGAAAATGATGTATTCACTCCTATATTTTAATTTTTTTAAGATCTTATTTTTATTTTCGAGGGCATGAGAAAGAGCATGAAAAAGAGCACAAGAAGGGGGTAAGGGTAGAGGGAGATGTAGACTTCCTGTGGAGCAGGGACCCCTACATGGGACTTGATCCCAGGACTCTGGGATCATGACCTGAACTGAAGGCAGACACTTAACTGACTCAGCCATTGAGGCACCCTTCCCATATTTTAATTTGGACATGTACATTTTATTTTATTTACTTTTTATTTTGAAATAATTACAAACTCATGGAGAATTTCTAGAGTAGTACAAAGAACACCCATAGACCCTTCACCAAATTCATTGTTAATATTGTTAACATTTTTCCAATTTTCTTCTTTATTCATTATTTGTTTGCCCATCTGTCTATCTACCTACCTGTTTTTCCTTTGAACCATTTGAGGTTAAGTACTCCCTTATTCTTATATACTTCAGTGTACATTTCCAAAGAGCAAGGACATTTCCAATATAATCACAGTACAATTACCCAAGTCAAGAAGTTTGATAAAAAACCGTTATCACACTTACAGTTTTGCATTCAAATTTCATTACTTGTCTTCATGCATAGCAGTTTCATCTAGTCCAGGATCACCTATTGTAGGAATCCAAAAGAGTTCCTCCATCTTCTTTGCTTTCATGATCTCGACATTTTAAAGAATAAAGACTAGCTATTTTGTTGAATATCCCTCAGCTTGGGTTCGTCAGAAAATTCCTCATGATTAGATTTGGGTAATGCTTCTTTCACAGGAATTTCCCAGAAGTGTTGTTGTGTTCTTGTCACTATGACACATTAGGAATTACAGGATACCAGTTGTCCCATTGTTGGTCTGTTAACTTTGATCCCTTGGTTAAGATGGTATGCTGCAGATTTCTCCACTGTAGTTACCTTTTAATTTTAGTAAGTTGAAAACTTATTTCTGGTATATTGTAAATATTGATAGTTTAAAATGAAACTCATACATCACTCCTTAAAGTGTATACAACAGAATATTTGACTTAATTTGATATCTAGTATCATCTTTAAAAAAATAACAGAAACAAGTTCTTCACCACTTGGAAACTCTATTCATTGCACTTCTCCTAGAGACTGTTATCCTATGTTTGAACATCTCTTATTGATCACCCTATCATGGTGTCTTGAAAAAATATGAATATTAATAAAACTGCATTTATTTTCAATTTCTTGTGACCATAAATCTTTAAGTGTTAACCTTTTTCCCCCTCTGGATTGGATAATGTTTAGAATTATTATTAGTATAAAGTTGATGAAAATTATGTGAATGAATTATAATTTTTAAAATAAGTAATTGTTATATATAAATAGCAAAGCTATTAACAAGTTAGACAAAGATAGCTATGGTACTTTGATTAAATAAGGCGTTGAGGACTGCTATTTTGTCTTGTCTTTTTGTTTGTGACTTCTTGGGTTTTTACATGGGGGAAAGGAATGGTAGGAAGGAGAACTGGTAGGAAGTCTCAGCTACAGAAAGATTAGTTCTGGGAAAAACTACACAGAGAAGTCAAGAATCTGGAAATTGATTTCCCAAGTGACTAAGCTCTCTGCTAGTTAATCCAATCCAAAGATTTCTCTAAAACTCAAAAATTCAGTGGAGTCATTTAATATCTGAAATATCATGAATATGCCCAAATTATTCCAAGGTCAGAAACTTGTACATAATTTTAGAAAATGTGTCTGGGTGCACTGTGATGTATATAGATTATTTTGTGGATTTCCTGAAGCTGCACTAAATCAGAATATTTACTAAATGAGCACTACCATGTGCTGTGGTAGGCATTTTTTTTTATATACTTGATGTATGAAGACTGGGAGTTACAAAATAGATAAATTAGGGCTGGATTTTCACGTTGCAAAAGAGAATTTTGCAAAAGAAATAGTCATAGACTTTCTGTAAATAATGAGTACTCTTGACTACATGTTTAAATTTCTCTATTAAAAAAGTCAGTTTATGGACAGTTCTTTAGGAATATTTTGACCATATATGTCAGATTCACCTGAAGCAGCAAGTACTTATAAAAGATAAAACATGTCTAAATATGATTGCAGTTTTTAAGAGAAGCAATTACTAATATCGATTGGAAGCTTACTAGGATAAATTGATGAGACCTGGAAAAATTGCATGAGCCTGAATGAGGAAACTGAGATCAAGCCTTTCTTGTCTGTGTCACTTAGCTTGGCTCTAGCATGACTGTAAGGTAATTTGCCATGCAGAATTTTGGATAAGAGAGCATTGTTTGTATAACGTTAGGTTTAAAACAATTTTTAAACAAAAAAGGCATTTCATTTAATCACTGAAGTATATTCAAGGTTTAGAACACCTCAATGAATGAGAAGGCAACTTACTAGCATATCCAGTATTACGGGTGGACCAAACTGGAGATCCATGGCTGGAAACAGTACTTTCAGTAATACCCAGTTGATTTTCAGTTATTTATCATGTAGATGACAACTTGTTAAAAAATATAAAGCACATCAGGTCCTGGTTGTTGCTCAGTGGCTTGATGGGGATGATGTTTTCTACCTGCTTTGCCCTTACCCCCTACCACTGCCAGCAGTAACCAAAGCCGCAGCTGGAAGGTGAGCTGCTGAGAAAGTGCATTTTGGCTAAGCTACTCAGGAAGGGAGCACCAGTGTATGTAATGCTGCATAAAAACTGGCCTAATGTGGCCAATGTTCCCCATTTTTAAAAAATGACAGCACTAAAGAAGTATTCTCTTATTAGATGTTATAGAGAACCAAACTAAATTTGCCAGTGATGTCACAGTTCCCTAATGCCGAGTCTCTTCCTTTTATCCTCTTGCTCTGCCTCTTGACTATGAACCCTGTGCATCAGCTCAGACGGGGTTGGGTGCAGTTGGTTCTGTCCATGCAGGGGAGCTGTTTTCAAGGTCATATAAACAGACATTTTTGAATGATGGAATTAGGTGATGCTGGTGTTACTGGAAAAGGTTTCTACTTGTGCCTGATAACCCCAAGTTAGCTAATGTCCACAGTAGAAGAACAGATGGAAAACTGACCCGTTACCCTTATGCTTGAAATGCCAAATACTGAGTTATGTAGGCACATAAACATATCTTTATGTCTATATCAGAGGGGTTAACTGACTTGCCTATCTAGTGTGAAATGTAAGATGGGAGAAAATATATGTGTTTAAAACTTCTATTTTAATAGCACTATGGTTTTAGCATGGGACATTTTCTTTTGTTTCTGTAAAAAGGATCATTAATAAAATATCTCAATTTTTTATTCCTTAGTGTGCATATTGGCCAATTTTGCCTTGGGTGCTATCATATGTTCAGATTATGATCTCTCTGTAGAGAAATTATGTATGCTTATTAGGAAGAATATTTTATTCCAGGAGAAAAATCTCTTCTGCATGATTGGACACGCCAATTTATGGAAGGGAAGCAGACACATGTGCAAATATAAATTGGTTTCATTGTTTATCTGCTCATGATTTTGACTGACTGGCATTCAATTTTCTTTTTGTGGATTTTTGGTAAGACTCTTATAATTGGGATAGAAGTTAGGAATTTTGATTTGGTTGTTGAGTCTTTGTTAGAGAACAAAGTTCATGTTTTGTTAGAAAACAAAGTTCGTGAGTTAGTTTTAGTTTGAATTTTTGCTTGACCAACTCATTCTGAATTTTGTTTTCCCTTGGTGGCTGTGGGTGATATGGATAGGTAGGTTAAACAGAAACAGATTTCAGGACAGGGTTCCCCAAAGTGTGAGTTGAAGTGATTTAAAAGGTGACTCTGTTTTAAGAGAGAGAAAAACTTAATAATTATAAATGACTTCAGTCCAAACCCCAGTTAACAAGTTTTCACTTCATTTAACTTATCTCTACCTACTGAGAGATTTAGAGAGCCCATTCTTCTGGATAAGAGAGCTCATGTACACCTGTGGAAGTTCAATTTACTTGTCAATCTGTTAGGGAGCACATTTTGAGCATGCATCAAACTGTTTTATGTATTAAAACATTCAAAGCTATGAATATTAAAGAGTTTAAAAATCTTTAATCTTTCTTGATGTGCCATGAAAGGCAAATCAATCATCTTCATCCGTGACCTGGCCAAACAAGCAACGACAGGGAATATCAAAACATGAAATGTCAAATTAGAGGTAAAAAGTGTCATTGTCTTTTTGCAAAGGAAGAAACTGAGTCACTGTGAAGGAATTTGCCCAGGGCTACTCATAATCAATATTTAAACTTACATTTATAACCCACACTACAACTCTATTCTCTTATAATCACTTCCATCAAATAGTAGTAGTTTGGTATGATAAGCCAACCTGCTATAGATAAATGGAGAAAAGTGTAGGTAACTATTTCAGTAAGCCAGAGGGACAGATTCTTGGCAATCTTCATAGTACCTATAAGCCAGGAATAGATCAGAGAATCAAATTTTTCACTAGAAATAAATATACCTGTTAAGAGACCCATCAAAAAGTACTGTATAATAGAAAACTGAGATAGCAAATTAGACTGGTTAGGGTAACGCTAGCTGCTGTAACAAACACCAAACTGTCAGTGACATAGCATTATTGAAATTTACTTCTTCTTCACATGTTCCTTGTCATGTGGCCATGCTCCCAACTGATCATTTGGGTACCCAGGCTCTTTCTATCTTGGGGCACATCCTGTGAAATGTCTGCATTCAGCCTGAGAAGGGGGGGGTTGAGTGAAGAAGGGACAAGTGCTTCTTAAGAGTCTTGGTCCTCATGTGACACACATGCCTTCCTTTTGAGAAGTAGTCCCATAGTCTCACCTACTTGCAAGCAGGTTGGGACAGGTGGCCCCTGGTTGTGCAACCATTTTTCAACTACCCAACCCAACCATGAATGAGGGAGCATGAGTCTTTGGGAGATCCTCAGCCCCTGGCTACACAAACAGGACCTTTTTCAGCCTTCTAGACTTCACAGCAATAAGTTTTGCTTACTTATAGCAGAGGATTGAAATGGAGACTATATTTGGGAAAAGAATAAGGAAATATGCTTAACTTCAAATAACAAAGTGTTAAATCACCACAGTTTAAAATGTTCCCCTCAAAATACTGTGCAGCACGGTACTAAGACACCCCATTTCTATAGTTCTACTTTTCCTATTTTGTTGTTGATATCTATCATCTATCTTTTGCTTAATATTTTACAAACTCAAAAGAACAGTACGTATTGCCTTATTTTTTCCCCATCTTTTTCATGCAAGTTACCATGAAAATGATCTCTGGGTTGTAGCTCTCAAAAAATGACGAGTCTTTTAATTATTATTATTTTTTAATATTTTATTTTATTTATTTGACAGAGATCACAAGAGGCAGAGAGGCAGGCAGAGAGAGAGGAAGGGCAGCAGACTTCCCGCAGAGCAGAGGGCCCGATGCGGGGCTCGATTCCAGGACCCTGGAATCATGACCTGAGCCGAAGGCAGAGGCTTTAACCCACTGAGCCACCCAGGCGCCCCATGATGAGTCTTTTTAGTGGCATCATCTGAGATAGTTTCTACTGGTATTCTGATGTGTCAAATACATTTATCTTAACATGGAACTCCTGTGTCAAAGTACCTGGTAGGATGAATGGATATTTTCTCTGGAGAGACCCGTTTGAAACAAAACCAAAATCTGAGCTTATAGAAGAAACCTAGAAAGTAGAATTTCCCTAGTGATGATATTCTTGTATAGGGCCATCAAATGCCCCATTTTGGGTTTCTAGTTTTGGCCCCTATACTTTCAGTAATTTTGCTAAGGTTCTGTCCATACCAAACATACATAGTGGGGCAAATTATTTTGTGTTTACTTGGAGACTAAAGAATCAAAACCTCGCTCTTTTTCTCAAGGTGTTTCCCCCTCTGCCTTCAGAATGGAGTGTGGAAATTGGATGCAAATAGTGGAGTCCATTAAATTGAGTTAGGAGTAGAACTGGCCATGGTTATCAATCAAATAAGCACAGCTGCAAACCTGTGTTCTTGTTGCCCAGACAAATTCAGGAAGATTGGTCAAAGATAGAGTTAGCAAACATTTAGTTATTTTTTTTTTTTAGAATACACATTTAGAATTTATTTTGACTCATAAAACTTGGTGACAACTTTAATATTCTGAATAAAATGGGTAAGTGAAAAAAAAATCCTACATTGATATACACATATATTTATACCATATACATATATGTAAATATATATTTATACCATATACATATATATGTGTGTATATGTAAATATATATATAAAATTATATTTATGTGTGGGTGTGTAGGCATATATGCATGAGGTTTGTGCATATATTCACATTTAGTTACTTTTGAAATAAATTTAATTTCTCTTTTTAAATGGCTGCCAGTTAATACTAGCTTTCAGGCTATGATGGTTGACATACATATTTATTATCAACCAACAACATGATAGTTTTTGAATATCTACCATATGGAAAAACATGTAGGGCACACTATTGGAAATATCCACAATAATGAACATCATCTCCAAAACTGAGTACTTGTGGCTCATCTGCATTTCAAGATAGGTGCATGTAGAATTTTTAATAATACCAGCTTTAGTGCTTGTTTAATTTTTATCAAAACTCATTCACATGCAGCCTCTCATTTTTAGTTTTTCAGCTCTATGCAGTGTGAAGAGCAAGTATTATTAGTCCATTTTCTAGATGTGGAACATGAAGCACAGGGAGGCATAGCAGTAGACCTGCCAATGATACATAGTGCATGACATCCAGGACTAAAACAGAAATAGTACTTTTTCCATGAGACCTCTCTACCTCCCTATATAACAACATTTTGTGAAAAATAAATCATTCCCCCATAGAGGTACATTCTTATACCTAAGTTGGGTAGGAAATTTATGCTTGAGTAAGTAGGAAAAGATAGTCAATAAAACTTGAGTGTTGGAGATAGAATATTAACTCTGCCATTTATTAGTTTTATGATCCTGTGGGAGTTACTTCTCTTCTCTGAGTCTTAGTTCTCCCTTCTGTAAATACATAGATTTGTTGAGATTTATAAAACAATGTAAGGGGAACACGTAGCACAGTGCCTAGGACACAGTAAGTGCTCACTAGCTCTTAACTATTCTATTGAGCTATAACTGACATACATCACCATCTAAGTTTAAGATATATAGCATAATGGTTTGACTTACATATTTTTGTAAGATTATTACCTCAATAAGTGTAGTTAGCATCCATCTTCTCATATAGATACAATACAAGAAAAAGCAAAAACCAAAAAAGACTTTTTTCCCCTTGAGGAGAATTCTTCATATTTACTCTCTTAACCACTTTCTTATATCTCACACAACAGTGTTCACTACAGTTTTCACATTGTACATTACGTCTCTAGTACTCATTTGTCTTATAACAGAAGCTTGTACCTTTTGACCATCTTCCTCCAGACCCTCCTTCCCCAACTTCCTGCCTTGGGTAACCACAAACCTAATCTCTTTTTCTATAGGTTTGGTTGTATTATTTTGTTTTGTGTAATTCCATTTATAAGTGAGATCATAGAGTATTTGTCTTCCTCTGTCTGACTAATTTCACTTAGCATAATGCCCTCAAGGCCCATCCATGTTGTTGCAAATGGCAGTTTTCTTTTTTTAATGGCTGAATAATATTTCATTGTATATGTATACCACAACTTCTTTATCCATTTATCCATCGGTGGACACTTAGATCATTGCATTGTCATGACTATTGTAAATAATGCTGTTATGAATATGGGGGTGCAAATACTTTTTGAGTTAGTGTTTTTATTTCCATTGGCTATGTTCCCAGAAGTGGAATTGCTGGATCTTATGATAATTCTATTTTTAATTGTTTGAAGAATCTCCATACTGTTTTCCATAGTGGCTGTACCAGTTTAAATCCCACCATCAGGGGTGTCTGGGTGGCTCAGTGGGTTAAGCCTCTGCCTTCGGCTCAGGTCATGATCCCAGGGTCCTGGGATGGAGCCCTGCATCTGGCTCTCTGCTCAGCAGGGGGCCTGCTTCCACCCCGCCCCCTGCCTCTATGTTTACTTGTGATCTCTCTCTCTGTCAAATAAATAAATAAAATCTTATTTATTTCTAAAGATTATTTATTTATTTATTTGACAGAGAGAGAGATCACAAGTAGGCAGAGAGGCAGGCAGAGAGAGAGGAAGGGAAGCAGGCTCCCTGCGGAGCTCGATCCCAGGACCCACTTAGTGGGCTTAACCCACTGAGCCACCCAGGCGCCCCATAAAATCTTTAAAAAAAAATAAGTCTCACCAACAGTGCAGAAGGGTTCCCTTTTCTCCAAATCCATGCCAGCATTTGTTATCATCTGTGTTTTTTAATGATGGCCATTTTAACAGGTGTGAGGTGATATCTTTTTGTGGTTTTGATGTGCATTTCCCTAATGACTAGAGGTGTTAAGCATGTTTTCAAATACCTGTTGACCATTCATAAATTATTTTTGGAGAAATATCTGTTTAGGTCTTTTCCCTATTTTTTTAAAATTTATTTATTTGTCAGAGAGAGAGGGAGAGAGAGAGCGAGCACAGGCAGAGGCAGAGGGAGAAGCAGGCTCCCTGCCGAACAAGGAGCCCAATGTGGGACTCGATCCCAGGACGCTGGGATCATGACCTGAGCCGAAGGCAGCTGCTTAACCAACTGAGCCACCCAGGCGTCCCATTTTCCCTATTTTTTAATTGGATTTTTTTTTTCTGTTGAGTTGTATATGAGTTCTTTATATATTTTGGGTGTTAGCCCCTTATGAGATATATGGTTTTCAAATATTTTTTTTCTCATTCCATAAGCTGTTCTTTTACTTTGTTGACTTTTTTTCTGTGTTGAAGCTTTTTGGTTTGATGCTTTTCCATTTGTTTATTTTTGGATATTTTTGGTTGTGTTTTGGGTGATGTATCCAAAAATCATTGTCAGGACCTGTTTTAAGGAGCTTCTTACCTATGTTTACTTCTAGGAGTTTCATAGTTTCAGGTCTTTAATCCATTTTGAATTAACTTTAGTAAGTGTAAAATAAGGATCTAGTTTCATTCCT
The DNA here is from genome assembly GCA_004024625.1 of Mellivora capensis. Taxonomy (NCBI): domain Eukaryota; kingdom Metazoa; phylum Chordata; class Mammalia; order Carnivora; family Mustelidae; genus Mellivora; species Mellivora capensis. Next base: position 4,534 of record PISX010033738.1, on the reverse strand, counting down.
TTTTTTAAAAAAATTATTTATTTATTTCAGAGAGAGAGAGAGAGAGAATGAGAAAGAGAGAGAACATGAGAAGGGACAAGTCAGAGGGAGAAACAGACTCTCCACCGAGCAGGCAGCTCAGTGTAGGTGTGGGACTGGATCCTTGGATTCCTGGATCATGACCTGAGCTGAAGGCAGTTTCTTAACCAACTGAGCCACCCAGGCACCCCTCTAGTTTCATCCTTTTGCATATGAACATGAATGTCTATTTTGTCTGGCACCATTTATTGAAGAGACTGCCTTTTCTCCATTCAGTATTCTTCCCTCCCTTTTCAAATATTAATTTACTGTGTATAAACTTGGGTTTATTTCTGGGCTCTCAATTCTGTTCCTTTGGTCCTTCTGTCTGTTTTTATGACAGTACCAAACTGTTTTGATTACTATAGTTTTATAGTGTTGTTTGAAATGAGGAAGTATATTATTTTAATTTTAATATTTCAATTTATTTAAGGGTTTTATAGCAGTGGTAAGGCAAGGAGTACTGTAAATTGGTATTTTCTGTGGAACACTAAAGGGAGGGTAGGTATTGAAACCTGGAAGGTAGAGTGTCAAGGTTCTGTGTCCCGTGGGTGGCGACAGTCCAGCTCTCTCACACACATGGTTAAGCTTAGCTGCTCTTGGAATCAGGTGTTCAGTCAAGTAAAACAAAAACTATTCATCACAAAAACGACCCATGAGGGAGTGCTGGATAAATGAAGACTCTGCCAAATTGCAGTTAATTACGAGGGACCAATCTCAGCCTGCTGAGTGATGCCCACAGTTGGGATGAAGACCTTATAACTGTGCAGTAGCAACTGAAGCAACTGTTGGTTTCACCATTTCCTCTTTGCCTCATTGCTCGGACCTACCTGGCTACTGGTACTTGCTGGACAAACAGTAGAGATAAATAGAGTAAACTTGGGGAGGGGAAGACAGCTTCACTGAAGGCTGAAAGAAGGGCCAGCGACTGAACTTGGCATATGTGTCTTGAGAGCTTTGGGTTCTACTCTTCTTTGCACATATTCATGGATAATTTCTGGGTCAAATACATCTCATTTTAATAGGAATAGTAACTAAACTCCTGGAGGTTACCTTGCTGTCAGTGTATCCTGTAAGTTGGTGAACATTTTAACCTTTTCTAACTCTTTTTCAAGTCTAATTCTTTCTGATTTTGTAAGTAGAATTTACTAGACTGGATTCTCTGGGCAGTGTCCATTGTGGATGGATTTTGTGGGGGATGTCACAGTAATTTGCTACTAATAATAAAACCATAAAGTTTTTGAATGATTTACTTAAATTGGTGAGTAGACTCAAGCTATTCCTAAGCTCTTACTTTTCTTCAAATATACTTTTCAGGAGTGAGAGAGAAAGGGAGTGGAATGATAGCAAGAACACACACATATGTGTGTGTATGCTTAAACTGCACTCACACATACTGAAAGTCTTTTCCAAAGAGAGCCTTTTTCTGATACATGATATTACTTTACTCTGTATATTTTTAAGGAGTTGTGGATATTGGGATGAGCTTTGAGAGTGTACTTCAGTTTACTGAAATTTTACTTCAGGTTATTGAAATTGGGATGGCCTATAGAAGTGTCTTTTAGTTTATCAAAATTGGGATAAGCTATGGGAGTATATTTCACAAAAAATGTATTGATTAATGGTCAGCTCTTAATAAGTCCTCTGGGTTTTTTTTTTCCCAAAGATTTTATTTATTTAACACACAGAGAGAGATCACAAGTAGGCAGAGAGGCAGGCAGAGGGGGAAGAAGAAGCAGGTTCCCTGCTGAGCAGAGAGCCTAATGCGGGGCTCGATCCCAGGACCCCAAGATCATGACCTGAGCCAAAGGCAGAGGCTTAACCCACTGAGCCACCCAGGTGCCCCAAGTCACCTGTTTTTATATCAATACCCTCTTGAACCCCTGGGGAGTAGAACTTGCATCTTCTTTATCTTTGCATACAATGTTGATGGATCACAGTGCCAGTCAGATAGAGAGATTTATAAATATCTCAATAGGAGTTTAGATTTTTTAACTTGGGGAAGGACAGCTTGAGGACTAGGTTAGTTAACTGTTACCAAAATAAAGCAAGAGAAACAGCAAGGAAACACTGTCTGCTCAAGCATATAGCTTTTCTTTATTAAGTGAGAGTGAAAAGATGTGCACATTTTTTTTTCATGTGGAAGCTGAAAAATTATGCTTTGAAACATATGAAGCTTTTAAACTTCACTGGAGCAGATCTTTATTTATTTTTTTAAGCTTTTCTTTATGTACGTAATCTCTTACCCAACGTGGGGCTCAAACTCAGGACCCTCAGATCAAGAGTGGCATGCTCTTCTGACTGGACCAGTCAGGGGCCCTTAGAGTAGCTCTTTAAAAATGTCAAACACCAGTTAATCAGGAAAAAAGAAAACTTACTAAGAATGTAAGCTAGCAACAGTTTATGATAACCCTTGGCTGTCTTTGGGAGCTCCATATGCTTAGGATATATAGTTCATTTATCAGGCATCTGTGGGGAATCTAGTGCTCCACATAATTTTCTAGATTACCCATTTACGTCAAATTAAGAGATGAAAATGCCTTATTGGGGGTGAAAATGTCTATAAAATGTTGAAACTCTCAATCCAGAGGACAGTGAACCCAATTCAACTTTTTTATGCACATTCATCACTTCATTTATTTTATCCTACATTGTAAGATATACGATTACTGAATTTCATTAAAGGAAAGAAACACTATTACATTAAAGAACACATCACTTCTAAGACTCATTTTGATTTCTTAAACATTAAAAAGTTAAAACATATATATAAGAATAGAGGGAAAATGGTAGTAATTTTTATTTTAAGACCAAACGGTGCAGGGTTATTGAATATAGTTCATCAGTTTAAAAGACCCCAGACTCCATTGTGTGAGGTACTTTGCTTGTTGTAAGTTTTTGTTTGTTTCCAATATACCCTCTCCTGGGGACAGCATGTCAGCCTGTTGCCCTTGCCCACCCTTAATATTTGCAATTTCCAATATGCTAAGAGTGGTAAGTCAGTTTGTTACGCAAGGTTAGGGCTAGCTGTAAAATTAGGGGGTTTCCAGTAAACTGCTCTGATTTGAATGCATTGACTTGTAGGGCTCCCCCTTTGCTGTGCCGCAGTTTAGAGCTTGTCTTGGATCTTGGTTGCCAGATATGTGATTGCTATTAAACTACAATGTATAGCTTTAAAAAAAAAAAACTTCCTCATCTAGATGACTAAGAAAGAGTACTAGGTGTTAGGATGATAATTAAAACAAACAAGCAATAACAACTCCCCCCAGAAAACCCACAAAAACAAAAATACCCCCTCCCATCTCCCCCCATCCCACTCCTGAGACAACTATTCTTCTCCTCCCAAAAAGTATAAGTAATACTGAAACATCAAGAACAGGGACAAGTAAGGAAAGAAAATTGGGAGCAAGAAGAGATCTGGAGGAGATATACAGAAGTGGTAATTTTGAATACCACTTTATTTTATTTTATGCTTAATATGACAAGAGTGCTAATTGATTCACAGCCTTTATGGAGATAAGTGAATGTAAAGGAATGAGTCATTTCCAAATACTAAGAAAATAAAATTCAACTATCACTTAAGTAATTGTTTTTAAACTTCAGCTATTTTCTTCAGCCAATACCTAAACTATTGTAAAAAAGGGAAACTGAACTGTACTTAAACAGAGTTTATCATTTACAGCTTCTTTTCCTGGTTGCCAATCAGCTAAGATATCTATGTTTACTGAATAAGAGAGTTCCTATTAGTCAAATCCAAAGTACACATAACTGTATTGATAAGGGAGGACCTCTCAAATGAGTTATTGACACTGATATCTCTAGAGAAATTGGAATGTATCCTTATGTGGGTTTTTGAAAACATGACAGATGGTTTCCTATTGAGCTGGGTTGTTAGAAAGTCCTAGAGAGGGGCTCCTGGGTGGCTCATTTGGTTAAGCATCTGACTCATGATTTCAGCTCATGTCCCGTGTTGGCTCCATGTTGGCTCCACGCTGGGCACGGAGCCTACTTAAAAAAATGAAAGTCCCAGAGTGAAGTTGCGGTTGAGGACTGGCAATGTTTCAGGTGCTGATCTGATTAGTGTTGGGTTTAGCCTCTCAATCTTGTTGACATGATTCTGGAAATAGAGGTAACATTGTCCCTCACATTTTAATACCATCACTTGTGCATCTTATCCCATTTTCTTTAGACTTGTAACATAGCTATAGTGGAGCTTCCCAGGTAAATGTACTTAGTATCTGGACTTAACCTCTTCTTAGGAATGTATGTTGAATTAATAGGTTGTATATTGTCTCAACTATATTTTAAGCTCTCTGAAGTATTTGCTTCTTTATATCTTCTACAATGACTTGATTGCAGTAAATGTTCAATCAGTATTTTGAGTAAATGCTAACTTAATTTTTTAAAAGCTATTTTGGACAGGTACTATCAAAATATTTACCAATGGTGACCCTACATACGTGAAGATCACTGAAAC
>PISX010033737.1:0-14761 GCA_004024625.1 Mellivora capensis | reverse complement strand
GGGGGGCGGAGTCGGAGGCGAATGCATGGGGGGCTTCAGGGCTCACCCTGAGTCGGCTTTATTAAGGCTTCTGCTACAAGTCCCTTCTGACTGATGAGAACCCCCTTCAGCTCTCAGGATGCAAGGGTGACAGGGGCCTGCACGCACAGTGCGTGGCCCAGGCTGCAAGTCCCAGGGGCAAGAGGTGTATTTCAGGAGTGAGATGATTGAAGAGCTGTAACTTGGGGGGACCCTAATGAGCTGGGGTCAGGGGTCCCCTTGCCTAGGAGTAGTAATGTTGCCAAATGGGTACTTCTACTTGCTAAACTCTTCTGGGGCCTATGCAGGAATCTGGGCTGGCACTTCGGTATTTTCCAAAACCCAAATGTGTAGTATTTAATAATATTTTGGCCAAATAATGCCAGGCTTGAACAATTGCTCTTCACTTTGGTTTCAGGGTTGGGTCAGGGTGCTCGGCCTCAATCAGGGTCCCCAAGCTGGTTCTGCCTAAGGACGCAGTCTGAGGGTGCTTATCTGGGGGGAGAGTAGCTGATTTATAGGAAGGACTCGGGTGACTTCTGGGCAGAACTCAAGGGAAGAGGACATAGAAAAACAAGGACGACAGCCTTGCAAGACAAGCGGTTGTTTTGAACCAGCTGGTGTCTGCCATCTAGATTTTCTTCCAGCTCCACCCCTAGGGATCCATGTAGGGGTCTGCATTAGGGAGGGCCCAGAGGGGCGCCTGGGTGGCTTAACCGAAGCGTCTGACTCTCGATTTCTGGTCGTGATCTCAGGGTCGTGAGGTTGAGCCCCTTGTCTGGTTCCAAGGTCAAAGTGGAGTCTGCTTAAGATTCTCTCCCCCTCTCCCTCTGCCTCTGCCCCTCCCACACTCTCTCTAAAGAAAAAAAAAAAAAAAGTGTCCAGAAAATTAAAAAGGCACTTCACCAAAATGCTTGTATGGTACTGAGAACCCCAGGCTGAACTACGCAGCCCAGCATGATTTGGGGTGAGGAATATTTTCTCCACGGGTCAAAGCCCAATGGAGAATGGAACAGCCTCTGTCCCCGCGAGGGGAGCCTTCTGACACGAAGCATCTGGAAGGGATGCCGGGAAGACATGACGCTCCCATGGTCTTGGCAGCTCATGGGCAACTTTTAGTAGGAGTTGTTAAATAGGAGAGGACCATGTCATCTTGAGGCCGAAAGAACGCATGAGCCTTCTCTGGGCCACTAAAACAAATGAGCCAGGGGGTAGTGACCACAGTCAGCACAAAACAACAACAACATAACAACGATGATGACAATAGCTTAATAATATGTAATAAAATTTTAATAATATAACAGTTTCTAACAGTATGTGATTATATGGACCAGGCATCTGGTTTAGTTCTCTATACCTTTCTTTAATGTTCGCAGGACAGTAAAGCAGGTTCCAGGATTAGAGCTGCCCCACAGATGACGAAGCTGAGACTCCAGAGAAAGTTACTTGCCCAGGACTAGCACACAGCGAGTAGGTGTCGGTCTGTCTGCATTTTGAGCCCAGCTTCTTAAATTTCACCTACATCGTAATGGGAGTGAATGAGCCAAATCACGAGCATTTTCTGCTCTTACTGTGAGTTAATAATATTACTGCAAAAATTCATCTGACTATGCATTCCTTCTTCATTTATTCATTCTAAAACATTTATTGAATGCCTAGAGTTGAGCTCTGGGCTACGGTGACTGCTGTCCTTCTACTTTATGCCGTTCCCATGTTAAAATTCTAGAAAGTCTGCCTGACAACAGGCTTGTAAATGTTTCCTATCACTATTTTGCTACCTTTCTCCCTTTCGAGGCAGTGATAGTTCTCATAATCATAGCTTTTATCTAATTCAAGCTCAAGTAAGGACCACCTTCTTCATGAGGTATGTTTGTGTAGTTGGACAAAAGGCTAACCTTCATTTATTTCTAGAAAGTCAGGCCAGATTGTGAAGGCTGAATTGTGTCTCTCTGGCTGAAGGGAGGAAATTGGAAAAATGTTCTGCCAAAACATGCTTACTGATTTAATGCTGTTGCGTGTACAAGAGTCAAGGTTTATTGTCTGCTTTGAGAGACTGATCATATGTAACTAAAGGCCTTGGCCTCTGCGGATAACTTAAACTGATATGTAGATATATGTGCCCTTGTTCTAGCAAAGAGGAAGATATTCAACTTCATGGAGGTGGAGGGTCCTTTTCTAGGCACCATATCTGCCGAGAAGGTAGAATGAATCCACTGAAGATAGAATGGTTGAACCAGAATTTTCACAGTTCAAAACCCTATGGCTGGTAAAAATTCGCCTGTTGAGTGAGAACATAGTTTGGCATTTAAATTTGCCTATTGTTTATAACTTATTTCGTGGAAATGTTCGACTCTAGAAAGGTACACCTTGTGATTCTGACTATATATAAAACAAGTTGGGGGTGTGGGATGCAGGAATCCCAAGTGTAGGGGGAACCTATTCTGTTCTGGATAAAAATAGTTCCACTCACTCTATTGCCTTTCAAGGAAAACATCAATTAGATTGAACAATGTTCCCTGCCGAATGTCGATGCCGCGTTGTCTCTGGACACCTCTTTTGAATTTGGTTTGGACTGCGTTGTGTCTTCTGTTAGGAGGAAATTATCAACAACAAGAGGATATCCTGTACTAGTATTGAATAGTCCTTATTTTAAAGGTACTTCCCTTCTTGTGGGAACTGTATGCAATCAGAACAACACTATAAAATGTCTGAATTATTTTACAAGGTTTGACTTTCAACCCCATTTTTTTCTTTTTTCTTTTTTCTTTTTTTTTTAAAGATTGGCTTATTGTGCTCAAGATACAGTCAATTGTTGGACTAGAGCACATTCTTCTTGAGCTGCGTGAACCTCACCAAGGTGGGGTGGAGGTTAAAACGTCGGGCGCAGGAAGCAGGAGGTCCTTAGAGGCACCCGAGCATTCTAGAGCACACACAATGACTAATAAATGCTAAAATAACTCTGGAAAGAACCCTTGAGTCACACACACATTTGCCCCTTTCTGAACAGAGTTGAACTATCTTCAAGCTGGAGGGATCTGGGAGAGCCTGCCTGTGATTCTCCGCCAGTTCGTTGAACTCAGCTGAATGATTGGAGGGGAGGGATGATGGGGTCCTGAAGATCTGGAGTAGAGAAAAATGTGAGACTTCTTTTTCTGGCTTCTGAAAGTAGCTGATTATTACCTGTGGGTAGGCAGCTGCTTAGAAGCAAAAGGAGCCTAAGAGAATAGTCTTTATTTCAAAATCTTGTTTTTCCTCTGGTTCATGAACCTGGAAAGCAGTGTATACTGGATTCCCGATGCAATGTTCCACACGCTGACCACTATCAGGATGCTTCCCAAACTTTCCTGCTGAATCGCTTCCAGCAAGGAGAGAATGAATGGGTACACCTCGAGGCCCTGGAGGCTGTGAGCTCAAAGCAGCCAGGGGCAAGCACAAACGGTCACTGACTTCTTGCATCTTGTCTTAAAAATTCATAAGACTCTTGTATTCCGCCCCATTTATATATCCGTTATGGTTTGGTATAAGTTTAATAGAACTTTCTGCAATTTGACTAGCCCCATATGGCTGGCGGCTGCCATATTGGACAGTGCTGCTCTAGCTGGAACCCGTGCATTTAGCCACCGGCTTCCAGGGTTTCCTGTACTAGAGTATTATTTCTGGGGACAAGTACTCCCCTCATTGCTCAATTTGGGTTGTCCGTGAGTAAATCTAGAAGGCCACAAGGCGGCTGTGATGGTGGCTATCCTGTCATTCTCTCTGGGACTCTGGGAGGCTGGGGGGAGGTAAACACCACCACCATTGGGCGCTGCTCACCTGCCGGCAGCTTCTCTGTCTCAGTCAGCACAACCCTTTACTCCTTGTCTCGTCCTGCTCAGCAAGCCTTTGATTTCAGGAAACCTAAGGACGCTCCTCCGAAGGACAACATGGGTGATCCCTGCTCAGGCTGCTGCCCCAAACTTGAAGTTTGTGCAGCCCTCTTTTCCATCTCTCAGGATGGCCGTGCACTGTGTTTCTACCAGGCAACTCTGAGAAGAATAGTTCCTGCTGCCATTGTCCTCTGCCAAGAGCATCGTGCAGTTCCCACAGCAGGACTCACTCCAAGCTCAGCGCTTGCCAGAATTCTCCTGGCTTCTAACCTCTTTTCAGCAGTTGCATTGAAGTTTCCCTTCACATCCCTTTGCTAATGGAAACTGACAGTCCCAACATTGCATTATCGCAGACAAGACCATTCCCAAGTTCTCTCGAGCCACCTTGCACAGGTTTCTTTCTCTTTATACTGGTTTCATGAATTCTATGCTTTTGTAACGCCCAGCACCCACATCATAAGGGTAAGTAAGCTCAGTGGAAAGAGCCCAGAGGCAGTTCATGCTCTCCACCTTCTGAACAATTTTCGGTGAACATATAGCGTACTCCGGCTTATTCCAAAATATCAGGGAATAGGGTATCCTGATGAACAAATAATTTTAGCCTTCTGAAAGTAAATTCACCTGCCAAATGTAGGTTAGCCAATTTTCAGAGAATTCAGCACAATGAAACAGTCTTAATGCAGCTATTCTAAGTGTAATGCAATCTTTCTTTGGTGACTCAGGATGTATTTTCATGTCTTACAATGCCTTAGAGTCATCACTATGAACAGTAATTACTCTTCAATTGTACAGCATGGAATAATTATGTTTATCTTAGTCTTCTAGTAGACTGCATTCAAGATAAACAGACTTTTGCTGCAAATGAAACAATCCTGATATTATTTCTAATAATGATTGCATTTTAATTTTTTGGACTCTATGTGAGTTAAGTTTATTATGTTACATTATTAACATAATGTTGTCCATATGGAATATGCTTCCAGTTTAGTTGTGTATTCTATATATTCTGAAAATCTGAAAACATTCCTTTTAAGTAAAGGTGTTATTGAGGCAACAGGTGCAATCCAGGAAGTTGAGTATAAACCAGGCTTTTAAAGAATGAATCTTGTATAAGAAAATTCATGTATATGAATATGAATGTATTCATCATAATAAATATGGAAAGCACAAACTTAAAAAAATCTATAGTCTCATCACAATAAATAGCAACTGTGTGATTTTTCTCCCAGTCATTTTTCTGTGTAACAGTATGTAAATAGGTTTTTTTATATTTATACAACAGAATTATACGAAATATGCTTTCATATGATGCTTTTCTAGTTAAGATTTTGCCATGTCATTGAAGTCATGGAAAACAATTTTAAATTGAAACCGTGTGATTTATGTAACCATTTCCTTCCTTTGACATAGAGTTGTTTTCATTTTCTCATTATAATATATAATGATACTGTGAGCGTCCTGTTAGCAAATTTTTTTTAACAAATCTTATTTTCTCAGCATGTATTCCTGGAGATATTACTTGCAAAGAATGGGAACATTTTTAAAGCTTTTGACATATATTGCACAATTGTTTTCTAGAAAGATCGTCCCCAGTTACACTTCCTTGGACAGATGCCCGTGTCTCCCGGCGCCCCCTGCAGGACTGGGCTCCAGGAAGCTGCATACCTGGTGGTCTGAGCAGAAGTTATGGCATCTGAGGGGCCTGGGTGGGCCTGGTCTCTATCATATCCTTGCTGTGGGGCTTGAAATAAGGTACTTGATTTTGCCAAACCTCAGTTTCTCAAATGTCAATGGGATGGCATGAAGACAAACTGAGGTGGTCATTTACCATATTATTCAATACACAGTCAGTACTTAATAAATGTTAGCTATACGGATGAGTGAGAGTTAAAAGGGCTAACCACTGTTGTAATGGGCAATATGACATCTCATGACATTTTATTTTGTATTTTAAAAAACTTTAAGGATAAGTAATGATATCTACTTTTTTGTTATTACAAAAGTGGTTCTGGAAAAATGAGAAGCTACACATCAGCACTAGAGAGGAAGAGCAATCCATACTCTCAACAATTTCAAATCTATGATGTCTTTGCTTTTGCAATTTTTGGGAGAAGGGAGTGTTATTTTATTCATAGCTTTCTTAGTTTCTTTCCCAGTTGTTGTTCCTTTCTTTTTATGTTGTTAACTTTTGTTCTGTTTTCTCAGAATTTGCACTTATGACCACGTATTAGAGGGGTGAGAGGGTTAAAGATCTTCCCACCTTTTTCCAGCTGGGCCGTTTTACTGTTTCAAGGGGACTGCCTCCGGACTGCCAACTTTCCTGAAGTTGATGAAAATTCCTTTCAGTTCTGGCAATCGCTTGAATGTACCCCAGTCTTCAATGTGTTATACTTTCCTCCCGATTCCCAACAGCCTGCCCCTCTCACCTCCCATGAATCACCTCCCACTACTGTCCTGGGGAGTTAAGAGGGGTTGTCTCCAACCATTAGTGTGTAGGGGCCTGTGGTGGGCTGGAGAGGACACGTCCCAGCTAAGGGGCACCCTCTCCTCAGCTCTCTAGCTTGTGGTCACCATGTGGGTGAATTTCAGGTTAGTTTTCAAATTTTATAAGAGGATGGAAATCTAGATTTGTGAGTGAAATTTCATGATTTTAACATGTTGACTTAAATGTATATAAACATATGATTGGTGATGGCCAAATAAGATACATCTGTGGGCCACACTTGGCCATCGCTGGTTACTGCCAGACGAGTCTGGGAGGCCACTGTGTTCCGGGCAGAGAGTATGGAGGGTCTGAGACTGAGTCCTGCATCCTGGTGAGGAGAGCTACACCTGCTCTCTGTAAGGATCCTCCTTCTTGTTCTCAGCATAAGAGAAAAGCTGGGGAAAACTGTACTGGTCCATGTGAGATGAGATTTTTCTGATATCCTTACACAGTTGAGAAAATATTTTTCTCTTGTTAGATGTCATACTTACCCAACTGCACACAGCCTGAGCCAACGGACTGGATGATGGGCATGGACAGAACGGGGACTTTGCATATCCACATTTAGTGCCATGTTTTAAGCTCTGGTGAAGGGGAGCCTGTGTCCTGATGGTGCCCATGGGATTGTCATTTCAAGAAGTGACTGAGTGACAGCACAGACAGGCTAACGCCACTGAAAGGAGATTTTTATTCCTTACGTGTCCCAAGAGGAGGGGGCATGCTAAGCCATGCAGGGTCACCCGGGGAAGCACTACTGTTGGTCAGGAGACAGAAAGGAGAGAGAAACAGAGGCCAGAGCCTTTACTGTGTTATCTGCTGGGAAGGCAAGGTAGGATAGGGGACACCACTTAGGACTGCCTAATTCGGATCACTCTGGCAGCTCTGGGGTGTCTGCGTTGCCCTTGGTTGTGTGGTAGCTGGCCCCGGGGTGACTTGGGGCGGGGGAATATTGACTTAGTTAAAGGAGGTGGTTGATAGTTGGCATGTGAAAGGCATGTTCCCAGGTAAGTTAGTATCTTGGGAATTAACCAGCCCAGGAGGGGCCGTTCCCCTCTGCCAAGACACCAAAATCATCATAAAAAAAAAGAAAATAAAAAAAAGGATTAATAATATAATTTATATATTTTAATAATAATAATAATAAAAGAGTTGCATCAGTTCTAGGAGAAGCCTGGATGGACAAAGAGGTTAATTTCTAAAAGGGGCCCAAGTGTATTGTGTATCTTGTAGATCTCATTTCTTGTAGGTTTGCTCACGAGAGCAGATCAGTTCCTGTGCAATTTGGAGCCAGCCTCATTCCCTGGTTCTCACCAGCCTGACATCATTGTGTTTGGATTCCTAACGCGGCCGGAGGATGTTTACGTCCCCACCCGGACAGCTGTGCTCATTGAAAGAGGAGCAATGGTGATGGTGTTTATTTCCAGAATGGTAAAACACTGAAAAAAACCCTGGTCTCTAAAAATAGGTCACTATTTTCCTGGGAGGAGAAATGGAACTGTTTACCCAAACTCAGCACCGTCTGACAGTGCTTCTCCCAAGTTAGCGGAGGTGGCGAAATGGTCTTGGGTTATTTCAAAGTGTCAAAAATGGTAGTAGGTCTTTGAAATTCTGTGGGTTTTTATTTTCTAATCAGAAAATTTGGAAGGTTAGTCAAGGACTGTTTTCATGTATTTACACTAAATTGGCCAAGTCTGGGGAATCATGGATATAGCTGGTCCTGTTCTCGGGTGTTCTTTAAGTCAGAATTTGCATGGATAATGGCTGACCTTGAGAAGTTGCCCATGCCACCTTAATCCTAAACCATATCGGCCCCTTTAGGAATAAGATAAAAGGTGCAAAGGAGCCCACTTTACCAAGAAGGGGCCATTTCGGGTGGCCCTAGGCAATAGAGATAAGCCTCTTTGGGGTTGGTCTTAAAAATATTATACAATTTTCGGGGCACCTGGGTGGTTCAGTTGGTTAAGTAACTGCCTTCGGCTCAGGTTATGACCCGGAGGGTCCTGGGATTGAGCTCCACATCCGGGCTCCCTTCTCAGCGGGGAGCCTGCTGCTCCCTCTCCCTCTGCTTGCCCTTCCCCCTGCTTGTGCTCTCTCTCTCTCTCTCTTTCTTTCTTTATTTAAATAAATTTTAAAAATATATATATTATATGATTTTCAACCTGCAAATGTCAAGATAAAACATAGTTCTGTGGACAAGCTGAGCTCCTAGAGAAGACCTCAGTTGGCTGATTGTTGGTGTGACAGCAGTGTCTTTTCACTGTTTAGCACTCCCTAGACCTGGCATCAACCTTCCCAACACCTGTAGCTATATTTCTCCCCTCCCTTCCTCACTCCTCCCTCCCTCTCATTCTTCCTTCTTTCCTTCCTTCCTTCTTTGAACTTTCCTTCCTTCCTTCCTTTCTTAGATTTTATTTATTTATTTGTCAGGGGTGGGGTGGTGGTGAGCATAAGTGGGGGAACGGCAGGCAGAGGGAGCAGCAGGCTTCTGCTCTGAGCAGTGAGCCCAATGTGGGACTCGATCCCAGGACCCTGGGGTCACGACCTGAGCCGAAGGCAGTTGCTTACCTGACTGAGCCCCGTAATTCTCACATTTCATATATGCCCTCATTCTTCTAAGAGCGTATATTGGTAATATAACAAAAGAAAATATTGATAGGTCTCAGGAAATTAAGCTTACTTGACAGAAACATCTCTTCCATTAAAACAGCAAAAGTCATGAAAAAAAAAGAAAAACAAACTTTTAAAGACTCTCAAATATGTTTTCAAATGTTTTCAGTCTTTGGCCCGCAGAAAAGTGCTGTAAGATGTTCAAATTTCCATTATTCCCATGCAAATGGAATCCTAGAATACTGCTTGAATTTAAATTAATTTTTGGCTTCCTTGCTGATTCAGGTTATCTGAGTGGCACAGACTGTTAGTTGCCTACTCAATGTCTGTTCTCGCCTTCTTCCTGAGTGACAGATTTTTAGCTGAGCACATTGCCGCCTAGAATAAGCCACATTTCCAGATCTCCTTGTGGCTTGGAATGGCCAATTAGTTCCAAGTGGAATTTGTTAAGAGGGACTTCTAGAAAGAGCCCCTTATGACAGGGACAGACAGAGAGCATTTTTCCTTGCCCATCCTTACTTCCTCAGATGCCCACCTGGATCATGGACTTGATGGCTCGAGCTTGGGCAACCATCTTGGAACTCGAGGTGACCTTAAAGATGGAAGCTGCTATGTTAGGAATGGTGGAGTAGGAAGATAGGAGTGTGGGTCTTTGATGATCCCGTGGTGCCACTGTCACCACTGTAAACTGCTTATTCCTGGACATCCTTCCTGTGAAAGAATAATAAGCCTTATTATTTTTTTTAAAGATTTCATTTATTTATTTGACACAGAGAGAGAGAACATAAGTAGGGGGAGTGGGAGAGGGAGAAGCAGGCATCCCACTGAGCAGGCAGCCCGATGCGGGGCTCGATCCCAGGACCCCGGGACCATGACCCAAGCCGAAGACACACGCCCAACGACTGAGCCACCCAGGCGCCCTAAATAATAAGCTTTTATCCAGGTTGCTTTACTGTGTTAATTAGTGCTGGCCTGTTCATATGATTGAGGATCGAATCTAGTCAAGAATTTCACTTATCTAATGTGCAATTAATGCTTGTTGAAAGCAAATGCTTCCTGGACTAAATGTGATGTTGCTATAAAAGAATTTTAAAAACCCAGGTGCCAAAAAGAGAACTTGACTTTTAAAGCCTCTGCACTCATACTCTAATTTCCCTAGAAATAGCAGAAAACTGTTCACACACGCGCGCGCACACACACACACACACACACAATTGTCGGCCTTCAGCTCAGCAGAACTGAGTTTGAATTCAGGGCCATGCCTCTCTCTGGTTGGCTATTGGCCATCAGTCGCATGACCGTGGGCAGCTTACTTAACTTGGAGGTAGTCGCTGTTCTTCACCTACAAATTGGGGAAGAGTAAGTAACTCATATCTCTTGGACAGTTAAATGAGATAATATGTGTACAGCAGAAGCCAGTAAACTATAGTGGGCCGGGCATAACAGAGCATAGGGGAACAATTTTTGAGAGTTGAAATGCCCAGAATAGACTCACCCTTTCCCCCAGACTTCAATATATGAGTTGTTCTCTCAGTTCTGGTGCCTTGCTCTGGGGACACGGCTGACACACTGCTACCAGGCCGGTCTTCCAAGGCCTGTTTCTGCTTCACGAACCTTCGGTAGCCAGGCATTTCAGACACTGCGAGATCCGGCCAGGCCTTTTGCCTCCAACACCATATCCAGCCCTTTAAGACCTAGACTTTCTGCTCTAAGTGTCCCGCTTTCTTCCTAGTTCCCATATATTTCCATCCCTATCTGGGAGAACTTGGGCCAATCCTCCGACTTTGTAAACCTACAAAGCCAACTGAAGCCCAGTGTTAGCTGTTTACACTTCCCTGTTCACAAACCATGCCATCTAGTTATTGGCTGCTTGATATTATTCTCTGAATAGGAAAGCTCCCTGGGACCCCCTCCCCAGGGTTCCCCTCCACCGCCCCCAGGGCCAAAAAGCTGGTTTTATTTGCACTGGTCTATGTAGAAACATGTTAGTTGTGTGTTTGATCAAGGAACAATTATGGCGGGCTTGCTCACAGCGCCGGAAAGTCCAGCATGATATTTCTCCAGCTGCTCACAGAGAGGCATTACCTGTAGGGCTTTCCCATGGCTCAATGACAAACCTTCAATCTTGCAGGCAAAGAGGCCTCATTTTATTCATTTTCTCACTTGGAGAATATTGCTTGAGTTACCGTAGGCACTAAATTCTTCAGCAGACCAACGTCTCAAAGGCAGATTTATAGTAACCAAGAGTATTTGTAAATTAAGTAACCAAGTCCATTAAAATTAAGAGCCAGAACCGCTGAAGGAACTAGAGCATGCTCTTGGCCCTCCGCTGGTCTGCTTTCCCACCATGCCCCCCCCACCACCCCCGCGGAGGATCCTGGTTATCAGCAGAGGTTGCTTGGTGAATTAAAGGAACAGCATGTTTCCTGCCTTGGGCTCCAGCCAGCCTAGTGCACCTGCCTTCCCATGGAGCTCTGCGGGGAACTGGATCACATAAGCCAATGCAGACTATAGGCCACCCTCTCCCAGGTCAGGCATCGCCAGAGTCCTGTGGCTGGTTGACCAGCCCTGCGGCTTCTCTACCCAGCACTGCAAACGATTGACATATTCAGGGAGCTCTTCTGACTCATGAAGGTACTGGCCTATTTTTCTAGGTACTGGTTTTTTTTTTTTTAAATTTTTTTTTTAATTTTGTGTCTCGAGGTGTATCTTACCTCTTTGTTTTAAAATTTCTTGGGTGTGGCTTACTGCTGCATCTAAGTACGGACAACGGCCTTCTCTGTATCTGCAGCTTCCTACATCCCTATAGAGAGCATGGGGTGTTTACCCCCTGTACCCCAGCAGCTTGAAAACTGGGTTGCAGAAGGGCAGCCTTCAGAAGATTTATACTCTGAAGATAGTTACGTTTTCCTTGAAAATTAAAAAACGAGATTTCTTAGGTCATTAATGAATTCTAAACTCCATGAGTTGGAAAGGGGAGCTATGATACCATTGCTCACTCGCTGGCTCTTCTAACTGGGGGGTCTCCTCTTTATATCTTGGGCCAAATGTGTGGGAACATGACGTAGGGATAAGGGAGCCCCAGATACCACATCTTGCGTTATTGTATCTGTACTCGGCTCTCCAAGGGAAACCTTGCAGAATCATCCCTAGTAAAAGGAACACGAGCTTTAGTGGCTGTCGGGCAAGTGGGAGGCGGTTTCTCTACAGGAGTGTGGAAGGATGATTTGTGGGTTCCCGTCTCAGCCGGGGCGGGGGGGCGTCTAAGACACTAGTAATTTATCACGGAATCCCTTTGGCTGGGGAGCGTTCCAGCCTGGCCTCTGTGGCAGAGGTAGGCGCTGTTCTCTTCTCTTGTTGTTGTTTCCAATGGGACATGACCTCCTGCCATTTAAAAGCTGTTTTTATGTCTTCTTCCTGGAGACAGCTCATCCTGCCTCTAGCTGGTTGTCTGTGAAGAAAGAGAGAGGAAGGAAAATAAAGAATGATGGACGGAAGTCCCTTCCTCACACTGAAAGGCTAGTCTTCTTCCTCAGGATTCTCGTAGGTATGCCTCCCCCAGCCCCGCCCTCCTTGTGCCCTCCCTGCGCCCTCCCTGCACCCCCCCTGCACCCTCTTAGCGCCCTGCCCCCACCCACCCTGTGTGTTTCCCCTGACTCAGCCTCCTCTGGCTTCATGGCTTGGTCACAGCTGCAGTTCAGACCTGCCCCTCTGGCTGGTCCTGCCTCTTTTCCGGACCAGGCTGGGCTGTAGGCAGGAAACAATGAAGCACCCCCAGTGCCCACAGCCCACAGTGTCAGGGGACATGTCCAGACACCCTCCCCACTCTGCTAACCAAGAACGCGTGTTCCTCCGCTGACTGCTGAACTGTCGCCGGCCATCCCTGTCCCCCGGCCTCTTGTCTGCCAGCACTGGACAGCAGAGGCTGACCTTTACAGTCCGAGTCAGTCCTCTACTCTGTGTCCTGGTTTCTCAGTCTGCGGTTCTGCTGGGGACCTTACAGCAGTGACCTTAGAGAATTCTGAGTCCAAGAAATTGCGGGATTCTGCCGTGTCAGAGGGGGGCATGCCATAGTTTGGGAAGCTTTAGCTCTCCTTCCAAATCTCTGTGGCACTTACACATTTGATATAGTATAGGTAACTGACCTCTTCTCTATCCTGTGGAAAGTGCTCTCTACATTAATCACTTCTAGTCCTCTTCCAACAAAATTGCTGCCTCTATGTCCTTCTCAAACTATAATTCTAGAGTTGCTCCTTCTGAATGGGACTTACCTTACTGTTTCCCTAAACCCAAGCTCTGACTCTCCTCACACATGCCCTCACACTGGTCTGGCTCTCAGGGCTCTGGCTGTGACGGGCCCTGGCTTCCCATTTTTGGGCTCTGCCCCCCAGATCTGCTGTGGGATTATTGTTCTGATCACAGCCCTGGGGACTTGTCTGAACCATCCCCACTGTGTGTCCAGTCTTTCTATCCTGAGTCTCAGTGACAGTGGCCTGTAGTTCTGGACCAGCTGGGTGGGGTGGCATTGGGGGGTCACCAGAAGGATGGAGGTTTGGGGCCCCTTCAAGCTGACAATCTCTAAATTCTGTTCAACACTTATTTAGTGGGGATAGGGACAGTGTGGCAAAGAACTGTGTCTAATTTTTACCTTGGAACCTTGTTTCCTTTTGTGGCAAAGGAACTCATTTATGTTTGACTGTTCTGTCATGAGTCCCGGGTGGTGATCTGTGCTACAATGGGCCATCCTTTCAGATATATTCCAGTAAGATCTTAGCACATTCCTTGTAGCTGAAGCTCCCCACAGCTTGACAGGGCGCTGGGCCTTTCCAAGTATCTTTGGCACCTGGGCGTACCTCACCCTTCGCCAGGCTGTCTGCAGTATGTCATGCCAGCCTCTGTCTGTGACTCCAGCTTGCTCAGTTTTCCTGTGTAAAACACCTTGCCAACCCGCTAGCCTTGAGATACAACCAGCACTTTGCAAAAGAACTGTAGTTGTTCAAAATGAGGAATAATTCCGACATGCAGTCTGTCCTCTGGGGCCCCGTGCAGTTTCTTCTCCAGGGCTTTTCCGGGTCCAGAGGAAAACGACCCATCAAATGAGCCTTCCAGCTGATCCCTCAGGACATGCTTCAACGCTCATAAATTTTGCTATCAAGACAATTTTAGGGGAAAAAAGCGCCATTTTTGTTTCTTCTCCAGGAAATTGAATTTGACATTTCCGTTCTCATGGGAAGATTCTGATGGAAGACATTCTGTGCAGCTGAACGGCTGTGTGACGGGAGGTAGACTCAGACGTCCTCAAGAAAATAAATGAAGTGACCGAGGTCCTTTGAGGAAGAATCTAGTTAATGATGGTCTTCCAGACTTTGAAAAAGGCACAGGTATGACTGGTTTCAGTGGGCCCAATGGGGTCAAAGAAAACGAACAACCATATTTGGACTCTTCTCATGGTGAACGCGAGGTCGGGAGTCAGCCTGATCATCACGCCACGTCCTTGCTCAAGGGCCTCTCCCGGTGGATGGGACGGGGAAGGGCAGAGGCCCTGGGATGAGATTGCCAGTGTCTCTGCGACCTGCTTCCACCAGGAAGGTGTCCCTTGCTCTGTGCTCCCGGAGCAGCCTGTCTAACCTCAGCGGACCAAGGTGTCCCTTGCTCTGTGCTCCCGGAGCAGCCTGTCTAACCTCAGCGGACCAAGGTGTCCCTTGCTCTGTGCTCCCGGAGCAGCCTGTCTAACCTCAGCGGACCAAGGTGTCCCTTGCTCTGTGCTCCCGGAGCAGCCTGTCTA
>PISX010033736.1:0-14749 GCA_004024625.1 Mellivora capensis | reverse complement strand
GGAAGAGATTATGCTGAGTGAAATAAGTCAAGCAGAGAGAGTCAATTATCATATGGTTTCACTTATTTGCAGAGCATAACAAATAACACGGAGGACATGGGGAGATGGAGAGGAGAAGGGAGTTGAGGGAAATTGGGGGGGAGATGAACCATGAGAGACTATGGACTCTGAAAAATAACCTGAGGGTTTTGAAGGGGCGTGGGGTGGGAGGTCGGGGGAGCCTGGTGGTGGGTATAGTGGAGGGCACGCATTGCATGGAGCACTGGGTGTGGTGTAAAACTATGAATTCTGTTACGCTGAAAAGAAATTTAAAAAAATAAAATAAAAGTTAAAAGAAAAAGAATGCAAAATGGTAGCATTGCTTTGGAAGACAACAGTATTGGCAGTATTGACAGACTGACATTATTTTCAAAAGTCAAACATACATCTACCATATAACTCAACAATTCTATTCCTATGTATGTATCAAAGGGTCATGAAAGCATTTGTCCATCCCAAGACTAGAACATTAATGTTCACAGAACTTTAGTCATAATAGGAAAAAACTGGAAACAACCCAAATATCCATAAATAAGATATGATCTACCCATACATTGAATTACTACTCCTCAATAAAAAGAATGAGCTATCAATACTCTCTACAACACAGATAAGTCTCAAAACAGTTCACAGTGGAGAGAGTAATTATAAGGAGAACAAGAAAGCTTTGGGGCATGGTAGGTATGTTCATTATCTTGATTTGAGTGATGATTTTACAGGTATACACAAAATCATTGTACACTTCAAATATGTACAGTTTATTATTTGTCTGCTATCCCTCAAAAAAACTCTTCTAGGGACATCTGAGTGGCTCAGTTGTTAAATGTCTGCCTTTGGCTCAGGTCATGATCCCAGAGTCCTGGGATTGAGCCCCACATTGGGCTCCTTGCTCAGTGGAGAGTCTGCTTACCCTCTCCCTCTGCTGCTTGGTCTCTCTCTCCCTCTCTGTCTCTCTCTCTCAAATAAATAAATAAAATATTTTTAAAAAAACTGTTTTAAAAGCATAATGAATAACAATAGTTCTAGGAAGTTAAATTTTCAGTGGGCCCAAAACATAGCAGAGGCCCAAGATATGATGTTGAAGCATTGAAAGCATGGGAGTGGTCATAATCCTCTGTTAGAGTATTAGCTTAATTCTCTGTTACTTTAAGCACAGAACAAGGCCAAGAAGGAAGATTTCACTTAATATTCTCATTTGAGTTGCCTAATCATGGAACAATCATCTCAAACAGGAAAATGAAGATGAAGATGGCTATCAGAGATTGTAAGTCTCGCTGTGGAGTAAATAAGACTTGAGTTCAATTTCTGGTATTGCTTCTTACTGTGTGACCTTGAATAAGTGACCTAAATTTTCTAAGGTTTGGTTTTCTCATCTAGAAATCAGACAATAATAGCATCTCCATCATAGATGTGTTATAAATAGTCATGAGACAAAGCAGGTACAATATATTATTGAACTGACTGTTGGACTGGGTAGAAGGTTGAGCCTGTTGATTACAAGTTGCTAAATAATTTCTAGAAATGGGGTTAACACTGGCACTTCATTCAGTGAAGGCAAACTGACACTTACTCAGAAGGACTGGTCAGAATACCTATGATGGAGATGACGGGGTGAGAGGGAAGCTCAAGTAAACTCAAGGGGAAGTCTTCTCATTACCACTCAACCTGTAATCACCCTTAAATCCCATGAAAAAATAGCAACACCTGCCTCTTCCTTGCTCTAACATCTGTAGCTCATGCTACAAACTCAAGTCACCACATTTCTCACACAACCCTGATCCCAGGCATAATGATAAAATCTAGAAAGCCCAATCACTTTGTTGTAAGGATCTGAACGGTAAGATGTGCCTAACAGACAAGTATATCCCAAATTCATGTGTGCAGAAACTTTTTCTCCACAAAAAAGATTATTTTCATTTTACCGCTCTAACTCACTAAGGCAACCACCAGGCCAAAAGGGATGTTTAAGGCACCTATTTTGATGGCACTCTGTATTAATGGGTGTCTCTTTGTTGAGGTTCCAGTTATCAATGTTTATGTGAAATCTTGATTCATGAAAATGAGTTCAGCAACTAGAGAACTGCCTCCTGAAGGCTCTAATTGACCATACAAGCTGTGAAAAAATGTGTAATAGGCATGGTTGTTTAGTGTTGCCTCCACTTTGTAAGCCAGAAAAAGGAATAATTTCCCTGTCGCAGTCCACATAGAGAGTGCTGGAAGAGTCAAAGGAACTCCAGAGCTTCTGATCACCAATCTCGTGTGTGATTTCCCAGGGCCCAGTGGTCCTCATGTGTGTGGCCAGTTAGTTCTTTGCTAACCTGATGCTGGGTTAAATTTGAGGACTGCCTCATTCCAGACCCAGGCTTTTCCTTCTTTAGAGATGATCTTACGACTACAGACACATGATGCTTACTTATCAGGTGGACATGAGTTCATTTTTCTATTTTTGAATCAGCAGGTCCTCTCCGACAGTGTGCCATCACAAATCCGGCAGACTGTTTCATTCCACACATCGCAAGAAGGCTACAGGAAGTATTTCCATTCTGAATTGTATAGAATTTGTGATTTGCATGCACCTTTTGAGTCAAAAATCAAACATTTGCCCTGGATTGGCCCGAGTTTAATTAAACTGATGAGACTGTGTGATAGGCATTTGGTCTAAGGCAAAAAGGATACACAGTATTGAAATTTGGAACAAACATTTTTTAAAAATGAGAAATGCATGGTTGGCAGTGATAAGAAATGCCAAGACTGTGTATTACATGGGATCACAGGTTGAAAATAGAAAATATCCTAAAAATTCTGGCACACTGTGAAACTGTCATAGGAAGGTTTGGATAGGATTACATGCTTTATGGATAATGTCCCTGTAACTAATACTATAGATGTTTATAATCTTTTCTATAGTCTTTTTGTGGCTCACCATGTATAGTTGATGGGCTGCTCATCAGTCCTGGCAGATTTTCCCATTTAACCACGCAGGGGAGAGGCAAGAGGATTTTTATCTTGAAGGGTCAAGCTCTGCAAAATTGATGATCATCCAAACACACTGATGACAGCAAAGTCAGTGTGAAATGAGGTGTAAATAGCCAGCACAGAAAGAGAATAACTGATCACTTGAATTGAGGATTATGAAAATTGACCACTGTTTCCATTGCAAAAATTCTAATGGGAGTGTGATATTGAAGAGTGTTTGCTATTATAATCTAAGTTCTATTTACATAAATACACATATATCTTGTTTGCTAAACAGATTTGTAAGTGCGTGTTTCTTGGGTTCTTGAAGCAGCTGAATTAAGAAAAATCTGAGCTATGGATACTCTCTCCTTTTACAGGACAACTTTAAGTTTCATAGTTTGCTAATTAAATACTACAGTTCCTCAATAAATTACTTAGAATAATTTACGGGGAGAATGATCACATTGTGAAGACACAGTATCTTAATAAGTTAAATCAGCCTCACAGAATAGATCTCAAACCATTCTATAGACACTGAATAGAGCTGTTCCTGTACCTGAGTAATCTAAAGTTTGGGCTAATTAGGATCAATTATTTTGTTAATCTATGCCAATGTCCATGAAGACATGCCCAATTTCCATACCAAAAATGGGTGTTGAAATGGCCTCCCATACCATCTCCATGGGATTCAACTCCCCAACTTGAATGTTATCTTGAAAGTCTATAAGTCTGGCCTTGAGCCCTATATACCTCAACTCAAAGAGGAGTACAGAAAATGGGGGGTGGGAGGCAAATGGCAGACGGGTTGCACATTCCTCCCTGAGAAATAGACAGCTACTAAAAAAATGGAACTAGTTGAATTTCCATTTAAACTGTAAAGAGAGATCCAGGCTCTGCCTTGCTCTTTTTAATAATGGTATTTGTCTTCCAAATAACATTTACCCAAGTTTCAGTGTTTAGTTTTAAAATAGGACCCAGATACTGTTTCAGCATGCTTGAGGAGCTCAATAACAATGATAAAAAGCTTTTCATTTAAGCCTGACCTCTTTCTTCTATTTATTCCATACACTTAAAAAACAAAATCTTGGATTTTAGCTGTCAATTGAATAGTTCTATCTTGCTAACATGGTTGTATCTTACATAACAATTATCAAAGAAGAAGTAGACAACAGAAGATCACTAAATACCCTACACATGAAATTGGGGTACAAGTCAACAATTTGCTCAAAACTCCACATCAGTTCAAAAGTACCCAAAGGGAGGGGTGACTGCATTAAGTTCAGCAGAGCAAACATCTGTTCCAAACATCCTCTCCTGGGAGAGTTGGAGTCTTCTAAACAACTTTATATGCTAGACAAATACATTTTATGAGAAGAATGTGTGGCTGAAGACCTCACGGAATTAAAACTCACACTTGTCCAGATTGAGATTTCGTATGAATAAGTATAAATGGGAGAAGATACAAAATCTACAATCCTTGTAGCTTCTTTTTGCTTTGAGACCAAATTTTTAAAACAGCCTCTCTCTCTCTCTCTCTCTCCCTCCCTCTTCTCCCTCTCATACATATGTAATCAAAATCATAGATACACAATAATAGTATTATCACATCTAAAAATTCACCACCAGGGGCACCTGGGTGGCTCCTGGGTTGGTTAAAGCCTCTGCCTTTGGCTCAGGTCATGATCTCAGGGTCCTGGGATCGAGCCCCACATAGGGCTCTCTGTTCAGCAGGGAGCCTGCTTCCCCCTCTCTCTCTGCCTGCCTCTCTGCCTACTTGTGACCTCTCTCTCTCTCTCTCTGAAAAAAATAAAAATAAAAAAAAAATTCACCACCATATTATTTTTTTCAGTACTTTTTGAGACTAGCACTGAGCACCACCATTTAATGAATGCTCAGATGGTGCCCCTATAAGAGTTAGAGGAAAATGCTAACTTATTCATTCATTTACAAGTATTTATTGAGCACCAGCTATGAATCAGACATGTTCTAGGCAGGAGATTTTAAATTATAATAATGGTAAATGTTAAAATCCTAGTACGGTCGTCATCAGAAAACTTACAGAAGTTGCCAAGAAGGTAAAGAACATAAGAGGACAAGGAAGAGTAAATGACTCTGTATCCTAAACTCAAGTGAGGTTACCAGGTGGCAATAGCATTACCCAGTTTATAAATCACTCAGCTCCCCCAGCTTTGAAATTATAGAATCATTTCTTAAGGCTTTTAACTTTTTCGAAATTCACATTATTTTTATTTCTGTGCCTAAAGTCATTCATATTTTATATAATGCTATTGCAAATTTGGATAATTAAAATTTGCATACTATGCAATCATGTCAGTTTACCTGGTCTGCTAGTTGGTAGAGTTGTCTCCCAAATGTCACTGGATAACCATATTAATTCTTTAATTAGAGAATCTAATCTCATATTTGTGTTTCTATTTTGACATAAAATCAAAGAACTATAAATGCTGGAGCAGTATTCAGCCAAAAATCTTAATGAAAAATGACCTATGAGAGTACAGAAACTCACATATTCCTTTTTAATTATGTTTTATTCCATGACCCTGTGTTTTCAAAGTTACAGGGTTCCAAAAAATTCTTAAGCAAGGGGCACCTGGGTGGCTCAGTCGATTAAGCAGCTGCCTTCAGCTTGGGTCTTGATTCCAGGGTCCTGGGATCGAGTACCACATCTGGCCGCCTTGCTCAGTGGGGAGCCTGCTTCTCCCTCCATGTGCCACACCTTGCTTATGCTCTCCCCCGCTCTCTCTAACAAATAAATTTTAAAAAATCTTTTTTAAAAATTATTCAGCAAAAATTTAACTCATTTTCCAACATTTTAGGTATTACAGGCCCAGAAAACCCAGTAAGAACTAGATCATATCACAATAACAAGGTCACTACACTGAAGGTATGTATATAACTTTCCTTCAATTTCATGTCTGCTAAGCATACATTATCCATTAGGCTCTTTGACTTACATTAACAGGGGCTCAAACTCCTTTACTCCATTTTGGGGTCCTCAGGATAACCAGCACAGGTTCATGCAAAAAAAAAAAAAAAGTGTATATATATATATATCTAGGTGGGACTGTGGTCGAACAATCTCTTTTTTTCTTTTTTTCCCACTAAGGAGCATTCAACCTTGAAGAAAAAATTGATGATGTTTGCAATAACTACCATCCCACAATTTAAGTAGGTGATTTCATGCACCATGCTGTTTTATGTTCTCACCTGTTTCATACAGTTTCTGTGGTTTTCTCTTGTGAATTACCACCTTATGACATGGAAGGGCTCGTTGTAATAGGAGGAGGTGAGCTTGGGACTAAAGACAGAAATGCCCCACATCATGTCTGAGGATCCTGCTAACAACCTTAACAAACCAGGTTCATCAATATGACAGTAAAAAAGAAAGACTGATGTGACTTTCAATTATAAATTCTTTTGTGAATGTTTTTTTATTACAAACTCTCTGGTTTTTTAATTAACATATAATGTATTATTTATTTCAGGGGTACAGATATGTACTCCTTTCCTTAGCCTGTGTAAAGCCTGAAGTCTTTATTAATTCATTCCAATGCTTCAGCTTGAACTAGCAAGCCCATTAATGACCCTGCACTGTCTTTTAAGAAAAATATATTAGTGGGGCGCCTGGGTGGCTCAGTGGGTTAAAGCCTCTGCCTTCGGCTCAGGTCATGATCCCAGGGTCCTGGGATCGAGCCCCGCATAGGGCTCTCTGCTCAGCGGGGAGCCTGCTTCCCCTCCTCTCTCTCTGCCTGTCTCTCTGCCCACTTGTGATCTCTCTCTGTCAAATAAATAAATAAAATCTTTAAAAAAAAAAAAGAAAAGAGAAATATATTAGAGAGTCTAAGGTAGGCATAAAAGACACTGTTAGATGCTGATCATAGGCATCGCAACACAAGTTCAAGGGAAGGAGAAATATAAGCAGAAATGTATTTTAATTGCAAAGTTTGCACATCACAAGCCTTTAGGCTAAACATCGCTCCAAAATGAGTGCTAATACAATCCGAGAAGAGAAACCCCAAAACATAGAAGAATTGCCTTTTCCCCACAGAACAAGTTTGGTGGAATTTCTGAAACACCTACTTACACCCAGTCCTCTGGTTTTAGAAGTTTTCATATTCTCAGTGCAGAGCTTGCTGCCACCAGGAAAACTTTAGTGACAAAGTCCTGCCCCTCCTCTTGATCCTCCTTTTCCCCCTGAGCATCATTTTTGCTATTTCTGAAGCCTTCAGAGTCAGAAATGGTGAGAGAACGCTCAGGATACGAGTCTAATGCTCCTGGCACACTCCCACTCCGCCTTGGGTCATAGTGAATCAGGTCCTGGAACTCTGACTTTTAAACGAAGACATTATTTCAATGTGGGATTTTGTAGATCTCAGTTCCT
Source organism: Mellivora capensis (assembly GCA_004024625.1). Classification (NCBI taxonomy): domain Eukaryota; kingdom Metazoa; phylum Chordata; class Mammalia; order Carnivora; family Mustelidae; genus Mellivora; species Mellivora capensis. Next base: position 7,350 of record PISX010033736.1, on the reverse strand, counting down.
GCTTCAAATTGGTGCTTTCTCGGTCTAAATAAAGCTCTTCTGCCCTCTCATTCTCGGTGGATCACGTGTCTGCCTTCTCCTTTGTCCATCCTTCTCTTCTCCCACTTCACCTTCTTTAACCAGACCCGAATTCAGGTTCTTGACTGAATTAAAGCTACAACCTAGGAATTTCCACTAAGAACACCTAAGTTTCTTCTTGAAAAAGGTGGGGCAAGGCCACCCCATGACATTCTAGGCAGATGGCAAAGTTGCTATGGAAACTACCCAACTCCCTATTTTTTAATTTCCAAATTCTGAGTTTTCTCTGAAATTATTTGACTCTAAAGCCTTTCCCAGGGGTGCCTGGGTGGCTCAGTAGGTTAAGCCTCTGCCTTCAGCTCACATCATGATCTCAGGGTCCTGGGATCGAGCCCCACATCGGGCTCCCTGCTCAGCAGGGGGCCTACTTCCCCCTCCCTCTTTGCCTGCCTCTCTGCCTACTTGTGATCTCTCTCTGTGTTTGTCAAATAAATAAATAAAATCTAAAAAAAAATAAAAATTAAAAAATTAAAGCCTTTCCCAAGCATGAGCATGGATGTGGCTCTCAAAGACAGTGCTACCTCCTTCAGATTGCTTAGGGAGACTTTTCAGATTTAGAGAGCAGAGCAAAGGCACGGTGTCATACCCTGTGTCAAACCCATGGCTGTCAAATCCCAACTTGCTGGGGAGAAAACTCTGGGTTTTTCATCTGTGTTCTGTAGAATACCAAGTGTGCCCTTGGCTCTTTGTAAATAAGACCAATTTTGCCTTCCAAATTACAGGCAGGGCAGATGCATTAACCAGGCTCTGAGGTGCATTTGTCAACAGGCTTAAAACTCGGAGCACTGGGTTTTTCAGTAGGAAACCCCAAAGGCTGCGGCCACGCAAACCTGGAAGGGCTGTTCAGCTCTTTGGACTCAAACTTCACCTGTTCTCTGCTATCAAGTTGTAAATTGCTTCATTGGAAACAACAACAACACAAGATACATTAAACATTAGGGCTTTCTAGGCTTATGAGGACATTTTCTTAAGTCTGGTTTTTTTTGTTTTCTACTTTCCCTTGAGGCTGCCTTTCCTCCTGAGCCACTGAAAGTATCTCCAGGTTGGAGCGATGCACAACAGAAGTTTAACATCCTAAGGTCTCACGGGGAGGCTGTTGCCCCCTGGACAATTCTTCAACCCCAGAATATACCTCCCATACCTGTTACTTCTGATGCCTCAAATTCTAAGGCAGCATTTCTTCCTTTCTTTCTTTCTTTCTTTCAACTTTTGATTTCTCTCTCTCTTTTTTTTTAAGATTGTATTTATTTATTTGACACAGAGAGAGAGATCACAGTAGGCGGAGTGGCAGGCAGAGGGGGAGGGGGAAGCAGGCTCCCCGCTGAGCAGAAGGCCTGAGCGGAAGGCAGAGGCCTGATCCACTGAGCCACCCAGTATAACTCAAACATATTTATTTCACGGAGAGGTAACATTTCTTTTATGTGTGAAATTTTCTCAGACCCTTATCAAGAAGGAGATTTTGAAAAGAAGACAGAGAATGTGTGTGAGAAAGAGATCAAGGAAGAGGGACTGAGAAAAGGGGGAGGGAGGGAAGGAAGAAGGAAGAAAAGAAGAAGAGACTGGGAGCAGCTGGAAGGAGGGGAAAGAGATGCCATGGCGTCTAGAAAAAGGAAACTGGGCAAGTACAAGAGACAAGTCTCATCTACTTCCCAGAGGAGATGAGGAGAACATCTTTTACCTCCTCTTCCCAAACATTTATTACTGAGAGAAATTTTCCAGACCCAGAGATCTTGAGTCCAGTCTGAGCAATTAGATTCATAAGTCAAATTTGCCTGAATTGCTCAAAATGAGTCAGGTCCACAATTATCTCCAGGCAGAAAGTAAAGATTCTATTGGATCCTTTTTAAATATAATTTCAGTGAAGCACCCTGAGTCATTTCTCTCTCATCTTAGTGTTTTATTTTTAAGGTCGTATAAATATTTTCTTTGAAACCATTTGCCAACAAGAAGCCCAGGCTGACTGCTGAAGGCTGATGCAGACCAAGAGGGGCCATGCTCTGTTCTATCCCCTTCCCTCTGATTCCGCCATGAGGGTCCTGCTCTGGGGTTGGGAATCAGGTAGGCTCTCCAACGATGGTCAGCATGGAAGTGTGATACAATCTGAGGTAAAAACACCCGATTTTAAGCCTTGTTCTGAGAGTCGTTCAGAAAACTACTCATAAAAGTTCTTCCCATCAGATCCTTCCAGAATATTCCTTCTCAGAAAAGAAAATAGATTGTAGCTGGCTTCAGTTTGTCACCAAACAGCAAAGACTTCCAAGGATATAGGCTGGTCCCTGAGGTCCTACAGAAACAGTAACATATGCCTGGATGTGGGGTGAAGGTCCTTTATGCTGTCATCATAACAGAATTATTGCAAATATGCAAATTTATGTTTTCAAATCTTTCCTCAGACGTGATGCAAAAATATCCAGATACTCACCAAAGTATTACAAGTCACAGTTTGAAGTATCAATCTGTCCACTACGACAACACAGGTTTGGTATTTTCAAGGCCTGTAAGAACATTAGCATGTTTCCCAGAGAACCGCTCAGCTTCCAAAGCAACAGGAATTACTATGCCATTGAGACAATAATAATATTCCTCGTTCCTGCTAATGCAAAGCAGCAAGGCCTGAGCCCTTCTGTTTTACGCTGCACACTGATTTGGAAGCAAATATTTTTCCAACAACATCACCAAATTGAAAGCATTTTGAAAAATCTGAAGGCTTCACAGAATACTGTTTTAGAAAAACCAACTCTCGTGGATCTGTCAGTGACATAAGCCATCCCCTTCAGTTTAGCTTGAAAATGAGAACTTGCTGTGTCAAGCATCTCTAAATTATATATATTTGCTGATGTAAACCAAGCACAGGGCATTCCAAGAGACGATAAGAGGGTGGGGGAGTGAGGGTAGCAAAAAAAAAAAAAAAAAAAAAGATATATTTTTCCATGTGTCTCTTCCTACTTATCAATAAATCAAAATACCTTGATTTGTTAAAAAGACATCCAGGCACACTTGTGAATCTGAAATGTTCAAGCAGGTAAACATTTTTAAAGTTATAATTCGGCCATATGCAGACAGTCACTAAGGCTGTTTGTAGACAATATTCTATGCCTGATCCTGGGACAGGTTTAAAGTTGTTCATGAAATGAGGTTACCCCTCTATTAGGAGGGAAAAACCAATCATTCAAATATCTGAATTACAAGAGCTCGTTCTTTTTTAAAATTTGCTTGCTGCATCTTTCTCTTTTCTTCCTGAGTTTGTCGATCTGAGTCAGGCATCAAAATCACTCATGGTCATCCTGAATGTCCCGACCTTGTCATTTATCAATATTTAAGGGAAGGTTGTAAAATAAATTATGACTGCCTACACACTATGCTTTTCCACCTCAAGCTCTCTGATGCTTACTCCCATACCTGAAAACCCCTCAATTTGTCACATTGATTTCTTCACCAACTTTATAATTTTTTTCTTCTGGCACATTCCAAATATATACAAAAGTAGGGTGAGTATATACCCACGTACCTTTCACCCATTCCAATGACTAGTCATGCTTAGTCCATCTTGTTTCTTCTGAATCCTCTCCAGCCCCTCCCCAACACACAGGCTAGATTATTTGGGCGCTAATCCCAAACATCGTATCATTTCTTCAGTAGATATTTCAGCATTGCCACAGTAAGTTTTACATTTCATTTACATTTTAATGAATCCCTGATATTTTTAAGTATTAATCAGGTGACTTCACATCTTACAACGTATGCTAATTTTCATTCTATCAACACATATAAGTGGTAGAGTTGGCCCATCTATTTTAAACAAATTATCACTGAAATGGCCTATAAGCATCATCATTTTTAATCATCATGGAGCTTTAGCACCACTATGTATCTGAGTTTACAAGCTCGCACTTTGTCAGTCACTTCCACACTATTATTTTGAGCATGTTAGTACTTGCCATTTATTTATTTGAATATTTTTATATTATAATGAGTTTCTCACATTCCTGTTGTCTTTCCTGCTCTGAGACTCTTATTGATCTATGAAAGCTCATCTATTCCAGGGAATAATTATTCTGTCTTATAGGAGGGAGCGATGCCCAGTTCGTGGGTCTTCTTTCCAGGTGGCAATTAAGGAAAAAAAGCATCAAGTTCAAAAGAAATGATCAAGAAAAGCATCCTGATACCTTGGGGATTCTTATGAAGGAGAGCAAGCTCCTTGTGGCAGAATCACCGAGAAGTAAAAATTACATCATGAGGTTAAGGGCACAAGATGAATTGTAAAGCCAAGCTTCTTCATTCTAACTGAAGAAGCATCCTCCATTCGCCTCGATGCAAGGTGAAGGTTCACCTCTATTGGAAGGTCAAGGCTTGAGTTCAGAGGACTCAACCAGAGTATAAAAGGGAAAAACAGATTCCCTGGTGCCAATAAAAAGTCACTCTGCATTAGTGTCTCCTTGCCGCCCCAAAGGAAAAGAAAAAGTTTCGAGACATTCCACAATAGGTCAAAATAACGTTCTGTGCTCTGCACACCATATTCCAACTCAGACAAAATGTCTATGGGATTTTTTTTCCCCTAATTTCAAAGCCTTTTGATTAAAGTATACCAGAAGGGCACTGACAGCGCAGGCTGCTTCTGTTCTTCTGTGGAGGGTTTCAATGGCCGCCGTATACTCTCAATCTATTTACTTCAAGGCTGGAATGAAACAAACATGACAGATGGTTTTTAAAAAAAATCAAAGGGGAAGTTCTTGGAACACATCCTTCAAAATAAAATTTTGTTTCTTTTTTTTTTTTTCTGAGCAGCTGAAATGATTTTTCAGAACATCTGATGAGCGATTTTAATACTTCGACTTTCTCCTCCATGAAGCAAGCTCATTCATTTGGAGACTTCTGTTCTTTTGTTTTATTTCTGTGAGTGTCTTTCTCTGACAGGACATAAAGTCTGAAAACGACAATATGCTAAATGAATGGACCCAGAGTATATTTGGCTACACAAGGGCTGCTGGAGCATACTTTGAATTTTGACAGGAGAACAGAATGCTTAATAAGAGAAATCTTCAGGAAATAAAGAGGAAAGGTAATGAGCCACCATGTCTGTTATTGCTCATGTACAATGGGCCAAGCAAATTGCCTTCACCCATTGCAAGGACGGTAACTAGAAGGCTGATCCATTCTCCCAAAAGCCGGCAAGCTTGGTGCTCGGGAAAATACCAGACAGGTTGGGAGAGGGCTGGGGGCTTGAGAGAGGGTGGAGAGGGGACCTGTGCACAGCCTGCTTCCTCCCACCCATGACCAGAAGAGCACTGACTTCACCCCCTCGGTTGGTCTCACTTACAAAGCCGAAATTTAACTTTAGGAAGCATGGGAAGCCAACCATCCAACATTAGCCCAGTCTGTCAAAGTCAATGATAACCCTTGCTTGGTTTGGGTATGGACTGGATGTGAGGAGAGAGGAGTCAAATAGGACGCCCAGGTCTCTGGGGCAGGTGGTCGCTGCGGGTAGTGCCTTGAATCAGTGACTTTCAAAGGCACATCTCAAGACCTGAAGAATGAACGAATGATGTTGAATTTAGAAACCACGCATGTCTTTTCCTTGTCACTAGAAACTGGAGGACTCAGGCCTCCAGAGAAAAGCAGCAGGAGAATATTGTTTTAAAACATAGACTTCAGGGGCGCCTGGGTGGCTCAATCAGTTGAGTGTCCAACTCTTGATTTTGGCTTGGTCCTTAGATTGAGCCCTGCATCAGGCTCCAGCCTCTGTGAGGAGTCTGCTTGAGAGGTTCTCCCTCTCCCTCTGCCCCTCCTCCTGCTTGTGTGCTCTCTCTCTCTCTCTAATATAAATAAATAAATTTCTAAAAATATTTTTTAATTAAAAAATTAAAACACAGGTTGTGGAGTGAAAGAAACCTGTAGAAGATCTGCTTACGACCTCCTGGCTGTGACCTGCAATGAGGCAACACAGTCTTTCTGGGTTCTGTTTCTTCCTTGTCCTCAAACACTGATCATTGAGATCAAAATCCTGGGATTTTAAGAAACTCAAAAGAGGTAATGTGTAGAAAGCCTCTATCACAGAAACAGGCCCTTAGTACAGCTTTCCCTCTACTCAGACCCTATAGTACCAGCCAAATAGAGGGATCCTATGGGGTCAAAAGGACCTGCCCTGACCATACCCCTACCTATGAAAACAGCATTCTGCTAAATGAAGTGAGCCAGCTGCAGAAGGACACACGCTGAATGATTCCACTTACCTGGAGTAGCCTAGCATAGTCAAATTCAAAGAAGCAGAAAGGAGAATGATGGTTGCCAGGGCCTGGGGGAGGGGAACATGGAGGGTTGCCATCAATGGGTACAGAGCTTTGGTCACGCAAGATGAAAAAGCTCTAGAGATCTACAATATAACAATATGCATTTAGCTAACAATACTGTACTGTACTACGCAGTTAAAAATTTGTTGAGGGTAGATTTCACATTTTCTGTTTTTTATCACAATGAATGAATTAATTAATGAAAAAGAGGAAAGAAGGAAGGAAAGAAGGAGAAAACAGTGCCATCAAACCCCTGCCAGCAGCCCCCACAGCCCCAGCCTTCAATAGCCTCCTACAAGCTGCCCCAGAAAGCTCACTAGTAGTTAGTCCAGTTACAAGCATACAAAGATAATAAAAATGCAAAGGCAAAGTGGTGAGTACTAAATGCTAAACAAATAACAATAACAAGATAGTTTTGAGTTCCGAGAGAGTAATCACTTCCATTGTCATGACAATGGCTGAATAAATTGTGGTACACTTATACTGTGGAATAGTACACAGCACTGAAAAGGAGGGAGCTGGCTCTTTTAGAAAATAGGAAGGATCACCTTTGGATCCATAATTCTAAGCTGACAGTGCCAATTCTTCAGAATAGTCTCCTCTAAGGCCTCTGGACTAAGTATGATCTAGACAGACAGCCCCCTTATCTTCCCTGTGGTTCTCCTCACGATCATAACTTGTCGATCCATTGTGAATGGCCAGCACCCTGCACAGACCCTGGTTCATAGTAAGTGCTAAGTCATCATTTGTTTAAGTCCTGAATGAATAATAATGACACAGCAATGATATATAACATTTATTGAGAGCTTACTATGAGCCAGTTTTTTTTATTTTTTTATTTTTTACAAACATATAATGTATTATTAGACCCAGGGGTACAGGTCTGTGAATCGCCAGGTTTACACACTTCACAGCACTCACCATAGCACATGCCCTCCCCAATGTCCATAATCCCACCCCCCTCTCCCAAAACCCCTCCCCCCAG
>PISX010033735.1:0-14753 GCA_004024625.1 Mellivora capensis | reverse complement strand
ACAGAAATTCTAGAGTTGCATACTGGAGTAGAAGAATAAAATTATCAGAAAAACTGATATCTAATCTGAAGAGAGAAAAGAATAAAGAAAACAAAGCCCCAAAGACCTATGGAACAACATCGAGGATAACAACATACACAACTTAGGAGCTCAAGGACTAGAGAGAAAGGGCAGAAATAATAACCCAAAACAATGCAAAGATTTTTTTTTTTTTAAATAGGTTCCATGCTCAGTAATGGAGCCCAACACATCCAGCGTGGAGTCCAATGCGCAGCTTGAACTCACAACCCTGAGATCAAGACCTGAGCTGAGATCAAGGGTCAGACACCTAAATAACTGAGATACCCAGGTGCCCTGCAAATTCTTATTTTTTAAAAAATTAACCTACAGGGGCTCCTAGGCGCAGGTGGTTAAGTCTTCAAGTCTTGATCTCAGCTCAGGGCATGAGATCTGAGATCTGAGTCATCTAGGTCCCCCAAAAGTTAGTTCTTTTAAAAAGATCAACCAATCTGACAAACTTTTAAATAGATGAACCAAAATAAAACAGAGAAGACACAAATAACCAAAATTGGAAGTAAAAGAATGAACATCACTACAGACCGTAGAAAAATTAAAGGGATTATGAACTATGAACAACTTTATGTCAACAAATTTTTTTTATGTCAACAAATTTGACAACTCTGATAAAATGAACAAATTCCTAGAAAGACATAAATTACCAAGATTAGCTAAAAAAGAAATATAAATCTCAACAGACCTGTAGCAAGAAACCGAAGCAGTAATTTAAAACATCCTCCTGGGACGCCTGGGTGGCTCAGTTGGTTAAGCCAATGCCTTCAGCTCAGGTCATGATCCCGGGGTTCTTGGACCAAGTCCAACATCGGGCTCCTTGCTCATCAGGGAGCCTGCTTTTCTCTCTGCCTCTGCCTGCCACTCTGCCTGCTTGTGCCTTCTCTCTCTCTCTCTCTGACAAATAAATAAATAAATAAATAAATAAAATCTTTAAAAAATTAAAACATCCTTCTGTCACACTCAAAAGCACAAGGCCAGAAAACTTCTATCAAGTATTTAAAAAAGAAATATTAATTCTCTACAAACTCTTTTAGAAAGTAGAGGAAAGAGTACTTCCTAATTAATTTTTTAAGGCCTATGTAATAAGCAGAATTCTAAAGCTATCTCCCCAAGATTCCTGCACCTTAGTTATTCTATCAAATATAATCCAAGTACTGCTGTGAATAGACCTTGCAAATGTAATTAAGGTAACAAAGTTTAAAATAAGGAAATGAACCTAGATTATCCAGGTGGGCCCAATCTAATTGCATGAGCCCTTAGAAGAGGAGAAATTTGGGGGTACCTGGGTGGCTCAGTCTTTGGGCATCTGCCTTCAGCTCAGGTCATGATCCCAATGTCCTGGGATTGAGCCCCACGTCTGGCTCCCTGCTCAGTGGGAAGCCTGCTTCTCCCTCTCCTGCTCCCCTTGCTTGTGTTCCCTCTCTCACTGTCTCTGTCAAATAAATAAATAAAATCTTTTAAAAGTGGGGGGATTTCTTTGGCTGGAGTTCAGAAAGATGTATCTGAGAAGGGTGCCTAGGTGGCTTAGTCACTTAAGCCTTGGGACTCTTGATTTTGGCTCATGTCATGATCTTAGGATGGTATGACTGGGCCCCACATCAGGCTCTGTGCTCACTGGGAGTCGGCTTGAGATTCTCTCTCTCCTTCTCTTTCCATTCCTCCCCGGCTCCCATGCACTCTCTCTCAAATAAATAAATAAGATCTTTAAGAATAAAAAAGAGAGAAAGATAACATCCGAGAAATGTGAAAGAAGGAAACTTCAGAGAGATCTGAAGTATAAAAGGAATCTGACCTATCATTTCTGGCTTTGAAAGGGGCCATGAGGCAGGAAATGCAGGTGGCCCCTAGAGCTCTTCAGCAGATGAATGGATAGAGAAGATGTGGTTCATACATACAATGGAATATTACTCAGCCATCAGAAAGGATGAATACCTACATGGATAGAACTGGAGGGTATCACGCTAAGTGAAATAAATCAGAGAGAGTTAGCATACGCTTTCACTAATATATGGAATATAAAAAATAGCGCAGAGGACCACAGGGGAAGGGAGGGAAACTGAAGGGGAAGAAATCAGAGAAGAAGACAAGCCATGAGAGACTCCTGACTCCAGGAAACAAACTGAGGGTTACCGAAGGGAGGGTGCTGGGAGGAGGGGGTACCTAGGTGATGGACATTAAGGAGGGCACATGATCTGACAAGCACTGGGTGTTATGCAACTAATGAATCATCAAACACCAATTGTGTACTATATGTTGGCTATTTGATTTTAAATTTAAAAAAAGGGGGGGGGGAAATGTTAGGTGGAAAAAAAAAAAAAAAAGAATGACACTGGGGCCAAGAGCCAGCAGGGAAACAGTACTACAACCTTAGTCCTACAACCATAGGAAACTGAATCCTGCCAACAGCCTGAATAAACCTGTGGGGGAGAGGGGGCACCATCTCTTCAGAAAAGCCTTCTCTGACCACCCTAACTAGAACAATAGTTCCTGACACTCCCATTCCCTTACCCTGTCCTATTTTTTATACACCTTATTACTACCTAGCATGTAAATTATTTCTTTATTGTCCTTCTTCCCCAATAGAATGTAAACTTCTTGATTACTACAACTGTTACTATCTTGATCATTCTTTTTTTTTTAACGATTTTATTATTTATTTGTCAGAGAGTGAGAACAAAAGCAGGGGGAGTGGCAGGCAGAGGGAGCAGCAGGTTCCCTGCAGAGCAAGCAGCCTGATATGGGACCCAAGCCCAATCATGACCTGAGCCAAAGGCAGATGCTTAACCAAATGAGGCACCCAGGCCCCCCTAAAATACAGATTGTTACAAAATCTATCAACAAAACTAGGAGAAAAGGGAGGACAAGCACCCCTGAAAAGACTAAAAAGTCAGTATAACCATGTTATTCAGAAATATGGAAGTTAATACCAAAAGAAATGCTAATGAATATCCATGGAAAGCTAGAAATGGGAATGGGCTGGAGAGAGAGGTAGGGACGTCTTTTAAAATTATTATTATATACTAAAATATATTGTTAAATGAATGTGATGGAGAAGACTATATTTAAACTGTGTTGCATATACATAAATATTGTATATCTGAAAGGATAAAGAGAAAGTTGCAACAGTGATGATCCACTGAAGAATGGAAAATAAAAAAAATAGGTAACTAAGAATTTTCAAATATACTTTTTAATATTTTGACACTGTAACAGTATAAACAGATCTCTGAAAAATTTTAATACCTTTTTTTAATGACCCCTTTTCAAGAAATTAAATCAAAGCTGAAAACTCTCAGTTGAATCTAAATATTTATTCCAAATCAGTAACCCCATCAACAGGTTCAAGAAATGTGTCAAGGGGCACCTCGGTGGTATAGTGGGTTAAGCAGCAGACTCTTGATTTCACCTCAAGTCATTATCTCAGGGTCATGGGATCAAGCCCTGAATTTGGCTCTCCACTCAGCATGGAGTCCACTTGGGATTCTCTCTCTCCCCCTCTCCCTCTGCTCTTTTCCCCACTTTCATGCTCGCTCTCTCTCTAAAAAATAAATAAAATCTAAAAAAGAAAAAGAAAAATGGAATGTGTCAATAAAGAACCTACAAACAGGGATGCCTGGATGGCTCAGCTGGTTAAGTGGCTGCCTTCGGCTCATGTCATGATCCCAGCGTCCTGGGATCGAGTCCCACATCGGGCTCCTTGCTCAGCAGGGAGCCTGCTTCTCCCTCTGCCACCCTGTCTGTGTGCTCTCTCTCTCTCTCTGTCTCTGACAAATAAATAAATGAAATCTTCAAAAAAAAAAAAAAAAAAAAAAAAAGAACCTACAAACACTAACTCTCTAGACCTGCATAATGATAGTGAACCAAAAACAAGAAAATGGGAAGTTCCAAACAAAAACATTTTTTCTGATTTTTAAAGGGTTTTGGATGCAAGAAAGTAACCTTTTCCACAATGTCATCAGTTTGCCAATGAATGTCATTCCCATTAGCTTTATAAATGAATATGAAAAAGGAGACCCAAAATAATACACTAATATATTCTAAAAAATAATTAAAAACAAAGATGATATCTTCAGGTCAAAAATGTGAATGTAAGGGGCGTCTGGGTGGCTCAGTGGGTTAAAGCCTCTGCCTTCTGCTCAGGTCATGATCCCAGGGTCCTGCTCAGCAGGGAGCCTGCTTCCTCCTCTCTCTCTGCCTGCCTCTCTGCCTACTTGTGATCTCTGTCTTTCAAATAAATAAGATCTTAAAAAAAAAAAAATGTGAATGTAAGACCTCTCCGTAAGTCTGTTTTCTTAACAAATGTCTATTCATTGGCACTAACTTTCTAATCAATATGCCACTCTAATCTAAAAACTCTCCCATAATTATAAGGCCTAATCACCATAAATTTTACTTTGGAAAATGAACTTTTCATTTAGAAAAACAGGTAAATTCTTAAAAAAAATTAAACCCTCTATTTGGAATAACACAGAATTGGATATTGGAATGAAACAGAATTTCTGGATGTTTATTTTAAGTTTATTTATTTAAGTAATCTCTATCCAATGTGGGGCTCAAACATATGACCCTGAGATCAAGAGCTGCATGCTCTTCCAACTAGCAGGCACCTCAAATTTATGGAAATGCAAAATACATTCTAAGTGGAAAATCAGAAACCATGTGATACCACAACTCCTCTTTACTACTATTAAAAGACACAGGACCCTCCAAATTGCTTAACATTAGTCATCCGTGGCAGCTGTTTAAGTGTGGGAGTAGACAGACTCGAAAGGAGTAGAGTAGGAATACATATCTGTTTATCTCTTCCCATTTCACTGCTAGCTGGGTGGTTAATAGTTGTCTGTATTCTCCTCCTCATGCAGGTGGCTGTAACCCAAACTCAATCAAGCCAAATTATCCTCAGCTGTATAAATTTTTCAGTAATGGTTTTAAACAATACTGATCATTTCATCCGCACCCCCCCCAACACACGGAAACTCCATTTCTCCCATCTCCCCAAAGCACAGATGTGCAAGTAGCTCAAGGGAACAGAGGCAGCTATTAGGCAAAAACAAAACAAGGCAATTAAGGGCAACTTTATTCACTGATTCTAATCCATAAAAGGAGATTCCATGCATATAGAAAAAGTCATTTCTAATATCCTTGCTAACTTAAAAAATACATTAACTGACCAATTAATAAGTATTTAACATGAATTACTATGTGCTCATACTTGAAATAAAAAATTATGAAATATGGACTATTATTCAGCCTTAAAAAGGAAGGAAATGACACATGCTACAACATGAATGAACCTTGAGGGCTTTACAGTAAGTGAAAGAAGTCAATCACAAAAAAACAAATACTGTGTGACTCTACATATATAAGATACTTAGACTAGTCAAATTCATAGGGAGAAAGTAGAATGATAGTTACCAGGGTTGTGTGAGTGGAATGGTTTTTTGGTGTTTAATGAGTACAAAGTTTCAGTCTGGGAAGATGAAAAAGACCTGGAGCTGGACAGTGGTGATGGTTGCACAACAGTGTAAATGTACTTAATGCCACTGAAACTGTACATTTTAAGATGGTTAAAATGGTCAATTTTATGTTACCATAATTTTTAAAAGTCTTAGTGCAATAAAAAAAATTATGAGGAAAAAAATGATTTACTGACCCAGCAAAAAACCTCCAGAAATACTGGTCAAGGAAAAAAACTAAAGCACAAATACTACTATCAGGAATTTTAAGAAATAATCAGCATAGATCTCACAGATATTAAAAATGTAAGACAAAAATATACAAAATCTCATATCAATACATTTGAAAATTCAGGTAACACTTTTTTAAGATTTTAAGAGCCTAAACCCATAGGAGAAGAGAAAATAGTAAAGATTAGAGCAGAAATCAATGATATAGAAATTAAAAAAAAAAAAAAAAAGAACAGATCATTGAAACTAAGAGGTGGTTCTTTGAAAGAATTAAGATTGATAAGCCCCTAGCCAGACTTATCAAAAGGAAAAGAGAAAGAACCCAAATAAATAAAATCGTGAATAAAAGAGGAGAAATCACAACCAACACAAAATACATTATGAGAGAATATTATGAGCAATTATATGCCAACAAATTAGGCAATCTGGAAGAAATGAATGCATTCCTAGAAACATATGAACTACCAAAACTGAAACAGGAAGAAATAGAAAACCTGAACAGATCTATAACCATCAAAGAAACTGAATCAGTAGTCAAAAATCTCTCAAAAAACAAGATGGTCTACCAGCAGAATTCTACCAAACATTTAAAGAAGAATGAACACCTATTCTTCTGAAACTGTTTCAAAAAACAGAAATTGAAGGAAAACTTCCAAACTCATTCTATGAGGCCAGCATCACCTTGATCCCAAAACCAGATAAGAACCCCACCAAAAAGAATTACAGACCAATATCCCTAATGAACATGGATGCAAAAATTCACACCAAGATACTAACTTAAAAGGATCCAACAGGACATAAAAGGATTATTCACCTCTGACCTCTGATTTATTCCTGGGCTGCAAGAGTGGTTCAACATCCGCAAATCAATCAGCATGATAGACCACATTAGTAAAAGAAAGAACAGGAAGACAAGAACCATATGGTCCTCTCAAATGATGCAGAATAAGCGGTTGACAAAGGACAGCATCCTTTTTTTATTTTTTTAAGATTTTATTTATTTATCTGACAGAGAGAGAGCACAAGCAGGTGGAGCAGCAGGCAGAGGGAGAGGGAAAAGCAGATTCCCTGCTGAGCAGACAACCTGATGTGGGGCTCAATTCCCAGGACCCTGGAATCATGAGCATTAAGCATTAAGTAACAAAGGCAGACCCTTAATCAACTGAGCCACCCAGGTGCCCCTATAGCATCCTTTCTTGATAAAAACTCTCTGAGTGTAGAGATAGAAGGAATATACCTCAATATCATAAAAGCCATATATGAAAAACCCACAGCAAGTATCAACCTCAACGGGGAAAAACTGAGAGCTTTTTCTCCTAAGGTCAGGAACACCACAGAGAAGTCCACTCTCACCACTGGTATTCAACATAGTACACTTAAATCCTGTAGCTTCAGCAATCAGACAATAAAAAGAAATAAAAGGCATTCGAATAAGCAAAGAAGTCAGACTTCTCTTCACAGACAACATAATACTCTAGGTAGAAAACCCAAAAGACTCCACCCCAAAACTGCTAGAACTGATACAGGAGATCAGCAAAGAGATCAGCAAAGTTGCAGGATATAAAATCAAACAACAGAAGTCAGCTGCATTTCTATACACCAACAAGGGAGAAGAAAGAGAAATCAAGGAATTGATCACATTTATAATGGCACTAAAAACCATAAGATACCTAGGAATAAACCTAACCAAAGAGGTGAAGGACCTGTACTATGAAAACTACAGAACACTTATGAGAGAAATAGAGGAAGAAGCAAAGAGATGGAAAAACATTCCGTGCTCATGGATTGGGAGAACAGATATTGTTAAAATGTCTATGCTACCCAAAGAAATCTACACATTCAAAGTAATCCCTATCAAAATACCATCAGCATTTTTCAGAGAGCTGGAAAAACAATTCTAAAATTTGTATGGAACCAGAAAAGACTCTGAGTAGCCAAAGGAATGCTGAAAAAGAAACCAAAGCTGGTGGCATCACAATTCCAGACTTCAAGCTCTACTACAAAGCTGCAGTCGTCAAGACAGTATGGTACTAGCACAAAAACAGACACATAGATCAATGGAACAGAATAGAGACTCCAGAGATGGACTCCCAACTCTACGGTCAAGTAATCATCAACACAGCAGGAAAGAATATCCAATGGAAAAAAGAGAGTATCTTCAACAAATGGTGTTGGGAAAATTGGACAGCCATGTGCAGAAGAATGAAACTGGACCACTTTCTTTTGCCATACACAAAAATTAACTCAAAATGGGCAAAAAAAACTTAAATGTGAGACAGGAATCCATCAAAATCCTAGAGGAGAACACAGGCAGTAACCTCTTTGACCCTGGCTGCTAGACATGTCTCCAAAGGGAAGGGAAACAAAAGCAAAAATGAACTATTGGGACTTCATCAAGATAAAAAGCTTTTGCAAGCAAAGGAAATAGTCAAGAAAACTAAAAGGCAACTATAGAATGGGAGAAGATATTATCAAATGTCTTATCAGATAAAGGGCCAATATCCAAAATCTATAAAGAACTCATCAAACTCAACATCCAAAAAACAAATAATCCAGTCAAGAAATGGGGAGAAACACGAACAGACATTTTTCCAAAGAAGACATCCAAATGGCCAAGAGACACATGAAAAAATGCTCAATACCACTCAGCGTCAGGGAAATACAAATCAAAACCACAACAAGATACCACCTCACACCAGTCAGGGTGGCTAAAATTAACAACTCAGGAAAGACAGACATTGGCAAGGATGTGGAGAAAAGGGGAACCCTCTTACTCTGTTGGTGGGAATGCAAACTGGTGCAGCCACTATGAAAAACAGTATGGAGGTTCCTCAGAAAGTTAAAAATAGATTTCAGCAATTACATTACTAGGTATTTATCCAAAGAACGCAAACATAGTGATTCAAAGGGGCACATGCACCTCAATGTTTATAGCAGCAATGTCCACAACAGTCAAAATATGGCAAGAGACCAGGTGTCTATTGACAGATGAAGAGATAAAGAAGATGTGTGTGTGTGTGTGTGTGTGTGTGTGTAGTATATATACATATATATAATGGAATGTTACTCAGCCATCAAAAAGAATGAAATCTTGCCACTGGCAACCACGTGGGTGAAACTAAAGGATATTATGTTAAGCGAAGTTAAGTCAGAGAAAGACAAATACCATATGATTTCACTCATACATGGAATTTTAAAAAACAAAACAGATGAACAGGAGAAAGGAAAGGAAAGGAAAGACAAAACAAGATGAAAACTGAGAGAGAGGCAAACCATAAGAAACACTAAACTCCAGAAAATAAACTGAGTGTTACTGGAGGGTAGGTTGGTAGGGGGAAGGGATAACTGGGTGATGGAGACTAGGGAGGGGACTTGATGTAATGAACACTGGGTGTTATATGCACCTGAACAAAATGAATCACTAAACTCTACCTCTGAAACTAATACTACACTACATGTTAATTAATTTATTTTAAATAAAACAAAATTAAAAATAAAAAATAAACAATAGGGGCGCCTGGTAGGCTCAGTGGGTTAAAGCCTCTGCCTTCGGCTCAGGTCATGATCCCAGGGTCCTGGGATCAAGCCCCGCATCAGGCTCTCTGCTCCCCGCGCCCACCACTGCCTGCCTCTCTGCCTACTTGTGATCTCTGTCTGTCAAATAAATAAATAAAATCTTTTTAAAAAAATAAATAAATAGGGGCACCTGGGTGGCTCAGTTGGTTAGGCGGCTGCCTTCGGCTCAGGTCATGATCCCAGCGTCCTGGGATCGAGTCCCACATCGGGCTCCTTGCTCGGCGGGGAGCCTGCTTCTCCCTCTGCCTCTGCCTGCCACTCTGTCTGCCTGTGCTTGCTCTCTCGCTCTCTCTCTCTCTGACCAAAAAAAAAAAAAAAAAAACAAACCACAATAATCCTATGGAAAAAAGAAAAAAAAGAAATATGCCTCTGGTGCCATAATAGCTATTATAATTAACCAAAAGGGCAGCACAGTTACCCTATACCAGCATAATCTGGTTAACATAATAGAGGTCTTAGAAGAAGATGGCTGCAGAAAGGACCAGCAAGGTCTGAGTATCACTAAACTGAAAAAACAATGGTCTGTGTTCTCTCGATAGGAGAAATAGAAAAGATACTTTTGCTGAAAATTTGCCTTAAGAATTGTTAAAATACAGGGGCACCTGGGTAGCTCAGTTGGTTAAGCAACTGCCTTCGGCTCAGGTCATGGTCCCAGAGTCCTGGGATCAAGTCCCACATCGGGCTCCCAGCTCCATGGGGAGTCTGCTTCTCCCTCTGACCTCCCCTCTCATGCTCTCTCTCACTCTGTCTCTCTCTCTCCCAAAACAAATAAAAATCTTTAAAAAAATAATAATAATTAAAAAAATTAAAAAAAAAAAAAGAATTGTTAAAATACAGGGGCACGTGGGTGGCTCAGTGGGTTAAAGCCTCTGCTTTCGGCTCAGGTCATGATCCCAGGGTCCTGGGATCGAGCCCCGCACCGGGCTCTCTGCTCCGCGGAGAGCCTGCTTCCTCCTCTCTCTCTTTGCCTGCCTCTCTTGCCTACTTGTAATCTCTGTCTGTCAAATAAATAAATAAAATCTTAAAAAAAAAAAAAGAATTGTTAAAATACAAATGAAGATCAGACTTGAAAATTCCCTTAGCAGACAAAACTCGTCAGTCATATAAGCAGACCTTATTTTATTTTCTTTTTGGTAAAACAAGCAAGGTTAACTTAACCTGGATCACTTCTTGGTTATGCCTCTGAGAATCATAAGCACAACTTAAACTGTTAGCCAAAACTGATATAAGGTAGCCACTAACCAAATCCCTTTAAGAAAATTGTAATATTGGGGCACCTGGGTGGCTCAGTGGGTTGGGCCTCTGCCTTCGGCTTGGGTCATGATCTCAGGGTCCTGGGATCGAGCCCCACATGAGGCTCTTTGCTCAGCGGGAAGCCTGTTTCCCACTCTCTCTCTGCCTGCCTCTCTGCCTACTTTTGATTTCTCTCTCTTTGTCAAATAAATAAATAAAATCTTTAAAAAAAAAATTGTAATATTGTAACCAATCACTGTAAAGAAAACATTCAATGCCTTCAGACTATATAAGCTGCTGTATAAAAATACGCCTTTGAGCGTCATTCCATGTTCTGATCTGAGTGCTCCCGGTTTGCAAACTGTCTTTTTAGTATATGCACAATAAACTTTTACTAACTACTACGTCAGCGATTTGTTGCTTTTAATGTTGTTGTTGTTTTTTAAATGAACTTTGACAGTTAACAGTGTCAAAAGTAGGATCTTTAGCCAAAAGACCCACTGCCCTGAGGCTGGTGAGCAAACCACACGTGGTACCCACAGAGCACTGTGCACTCAATGAATTCTCTCAGACTACAGACTTCTTGGTTAAGTCTCTCTAGAATTTGAGCTCTACTCTCTGAGTTATAAGCTCTCCAACTTTATTATGCACATTTGCTTTCTGTCTCTCTTGAAATTTCTTGGTAAGCTACCCTCCTGTCTGTAAAAGGAAAAGTGCATAATTCCTTGGGTTTTAGGCAATGACTAAATTATCAGGATCCTATAGATTATTTCTTTCCAATACCCTACAGGCAGAAATAGTTCCAATTAGTCTAAATCCTCTTTTTCTCTTCTCTTAAAAAAACTCCTCCTTAATTTATTACCATTATACAAACAGCTTTGAGCCTTTCTGAAAAAAATGGGATGTTACAAAGGATAATTTTGAATTGTAATGGCCATTTTGGAAAGCCTACCATTTTAAAAAAAGATCCATCTTAGGGATACCCATGAGAAAAAAGCAGATCCCAAATTTCCCAAAAACAATGAAATCCACTCTTTGATTGGTTTACAGAGGACTTGAGTAGGCAGAATGACTCAAAATAGCCTCTAAAAGATTCATTACAATAAGACAGTGAAAAACTTACGACTAATGCCCTGAGTCTAAAGACCTGAGTGACCCTCCAAATAACCCCTCTGTGCCTATCCTAATTCTAACAACTTGTTTGATCTTTTACTCTTTCCCCCGAACCTCCTAGGCTCATAATGCCCTTGAGAGTAAGATCTTACCATGAACCAGAGGTCCCATCAACAGCAGAATTTAAACCCTGGTTTGAAGCTGAGCTCTAAACCATTATAAACAATTTTCCAGGGCACCTGGGTGGCTCAGTGGTTTAGAGCCTCTGCCTTCGGCTCAGGTCATGATCCCGGGGTCCTGGGATCGAGGCCCACATCGGGCTCTCTGCTCAGCAGGGAGCCTGCTTCCTCCTCTCTCTCTCTCTCTGCCTGCCTCTTTACCTACTTGTGATCTCTGTCTGTCAAATAAATAAATAAAATCTTAAAAAAAAACAAAAAACAATTTTCCAGACCCAAAGAAGAATCAAACTAAATTTACAGAAGAATTTAAGATAATTCTTGGGGCTCATGACCTGGGCTCCTGGATTTCCCCAACTCGTTGGTGCTAAGTCCAGGAGACACTCAAAGGTAGTCCCATGCAGCAGACTGGAAAGACACTTTTTAAGTCTTTGAGAACCAAAAAAAAAAAAAAAAAGACTCTGAAGACCCTACCAAGTATGCCTGAAAAGATGGAATAAAAAGAGAGAGAAAAGTAGGTCAATTGCTCCTTGAAGCTACACCCAGTATTTTTCCTGTGAGAACAGATTGAGCCTTAATATACTCCTGTATATAGAAAAGAAATAAATCAATTGCACACCTTTGTATTCGCTTAGGAGAAATATTTTGACAGCATGCTGGTCTTAGGGACTCTGAAGCTAACATCACCCTTTCTGCTTATTTTGTTAATGGGCTTCTCCCTGAGCTTAATGATTTATTAAAGAAACATAAATTAGAATGGGAGATTTCTCTCCTTTCTGAGCGCCAACATTTTGCTGAGCATTTTGAAAGAATTTTAGAACAGAAAAAGGGTTATCAAGCAAATAAACTCATGGATCTACAATTACAAAAACTATAGAACTAACTTTAGAATAAGTTTTGCCCCTGTTGACAAGCATACTTGTCAATACTGTAAACAGAAGGGACACTGATAAAGGGACTGTCCCCTCAAAAACCTAATTATTCATGGAAAGAGAACACTCAACCTTTAAATCCTCAAGAGTAATAATCAACACTGATGGGGCTATAAAGTACTGCCCAGTAAGCTACTCCCAGTAATTCTTATGAACCATGAGGGTGAAATGAAATCTGAAGTAAATGGAGAAAACTATACTGTGCCAGCACACTCCTTCCACTTTAAACTCCACCATGACACATTAAGAACTTCCTCAAAGTAGTAAAATTGTTTTGGTGGTGGCAGTGGCCAATCAAGTTCAAAGGGTTCTTTTATCAGAGCCCACAACTTTACCCTTGGCCCCTTCTCTGTACAGCATCCCTTTTCTTATGTGACAGTGCTCCTCAAATATCCTGGGAAGAGACTTACTTTCTAAATTAAGAGACAAAATATATTTATTTTGGAATTTTCAGACTCACCAGACTCCAAAACATTATGTGTTCTATAAGCCCAAATTAATGGTCCTGAAGAAGCTAACAAACTCCATGATGAAGCAAGTATTATAGACCTCCCTGAAGCCCTTAACATCCTATGGGCTTCTTCTTCCACAGATCCAGGAAAAATTGAGTGCCTTTCCTATTAAAATTCAGGTTGATCCTTCAAAAATTCTTCCAAAATTGCCTCCAATATCCCTTAAAACCCTAAGCCATACAAGGGCTCATCCCCATTACAGATGATTTAATAAATCAAGGACTAATAAAAAATAAAAATTAAAAAAAAATTTCAGTCAAAGACTATTCCCTGCACCAGTTCTTTCCAGCACTCCTATCCTACCCATAAAAAAGCCCCAGGGCCAAGGATGGAGATTTGTACAAGATCTTCGAACTATAAATATAACCGTTAATTCTAAGACTTCCTGTAGTACCCAACCAAATACTCTACTGTCAACATTTCAACCTATTCTGAATGGTTTATGGTTGCAGATCTATGCCCTGCCTTCTTTAGCATTCCAGGAGATAGGAAAGTCAATCTTTGTTTGGAAAAATCAACCATATAGACAATTATGCCCCAAGGAATCACTGAGGCCCCTTCACATTTCTCACAAGTTCTACATTGAGATTTAAGAACGCTACAATTTCCACGAAATTCTATCCTGAATTCAGTATGTAGATGATTTACTTCTTTGCTCTTCATCCAGAGAGAACTGAAATCCACTCAACTGCAAGAGCTAGCTACATTACAAGGGCCATATGGCCTCTTGAGATAAACTTCAGTTTTCAGGAGAAAAGGTAAATTACCTTGGTCATGATTTATCAGGAAAAGGACTCTTTCTGTTTCCAGAGAGAGTAAGTACCATCCCAAATCACTACAGACCTACAACAACTAAGAGACTACCCCAAGGCCTCCTTGGACTTGCAAGATATTAGCGATCGTGGGTGACTAGTTTTTCCTTATTGGACTCTCCACTCTATGAACTAAAAGTAATACTCAGGAACAGCTTCCTTAGGAAACAAAAGATGAGGAAGCCTTTACTGAAATGAAACAGTCCTTAAAAGCTTGCTTTGGCTTCCCTAACTATACCAAACGTTTTACATTATTCATGAATGTTGACACTGGGAGTCCTTACACAAGAACATGGAAGAAAAAACAGACCTGTAGCTTATGATTTACAACTGGGCCCCCTAGCCAGGGCATAGCCAAATCGTTCACAGGCAGTTTCTGCAGCTGCTAAAATTGTAGAATCCTCTTTAGAACTTGTTCAAAGAAATATTTTAAATCTACAAGTTCTTCCTGATATACAAAATTTAACTGAGCAAACTCAGCATTTCTTAGCTAGTAGACTGACATGTTAGAAGATTATAGGGGCGCCTGGGTGGCTCAGTTGGTTGGGTATCTGCCTTTGGGTCAGGTCATGGTCCCAGGGTCCTTGGGATCGAGCCCCACATCAGGTCCCCTGCTCAGCGGGAAGCCTGCTTCTCCCTC
>PISX010033734.1:0-14761 GCA_004024625.1 Mellivora capensis | reverse complement strand
AAAAAAAAAAAAGAAAAAGAAAAGTAAAGTATAGGGAATACAGTCGATAATACTGTATTAACATTGGTGACAGATGGTGACTACACTTACCGTGGTGGGCACTAACTCACATCTAGAATTGTTGAATCATTATGTTGTACATTGTCACTAATATAACACTGTATGCTAATTGTCCTTTAATAAAAAATAAATAAAAATCACAAAACCAAAAAAAAAAAAAAGAATCTAATGGTAAAAGGACACATTAAAGAAAATAAATTCAAACTCCATCAGAAAGGATGAATACCCAACTTTTGTAGCAACATGGACGGGATTGGAAGAGATTATGCTGAGTGAAATAAGTCAAGCAGAGAGAGTCAATTATCATATGGTTTCACTTATTTGTGGAGCATAACAAATAACATGGAAGACATGAGGAGATGGAGAGGAGAAGGGAGTTGAGGGAAATTGGAAGGGGAGGTGAACCATGAGAGACTATGGACTCTGAAAAACAACCTGAGAGGTTTTGAAGGGGCAGGGGGTGGGAGGTTAGGGGAGCCTGGTGGTGGGTATTAGGGAGGGCACGTATTGCATGGAGCACTGGGTGTGGTGCAAAAACAATGAATACTGTTACGCTGAAAAGGAATAAAAAAAAATAAATTCAAAGAAATATATAATGCATTTTCTCTAAGGCTTATAATAGAGTATACCTGATTCACCCATTCCATATCTCTTTAAAGACTCCAGTTGACCTCATTCCACCACCAGATGTATACAGTACATTTGCCATTTTAGGAATAGAAGGGAGTACTTGTCAGTTTTAACACACTATTTGCATAAATCTTAAGAGAAAGGAAAGATCATAAATTATTAACAAATACATTTTTATGCCACTTCTATTTGTAATACTTTTATTTCTCCTTCTGGAAGCTTTGTGCAAGCAATGTTGTCCTTCAAATCCCTCCCTACTGCCACAGCCATATTAGATTTTCTTCACCAACTTGGGACTCAGAAACTAATGTGAAAAAATATTGAACTCCTTGAAATGATTCTTAATAAGGTATTTGAGCCCTTTTGTGTTTGTTTAAAATCCAAATTATCCACAAAATTTCTGATTCATTGTATCTGCCCTGGTGTCTGCATTTAATACATGCAAGACTCTTGATGCACTACCTTAACTGAGAAATACTATCAGAGATTGGCATCTCTAATCAACACTTGGTGTAAACTTCTCCTTTCTCCTACATTTTATTTTGGCAAATCACTTCACTTAATTGTGGGGACTCAACCTCAAAATCTCTTTATCTTCATATGTTGCCTTTCTTTCAACCCCCACATTTAATCAGTTGGCAAATCCAAGGTGTAAATTCTGCAAAAATGCTTAAATCATCTCTTTCCCTCCCAGTCACTCTGCAGCGTTTGCAGGAAAATCCAGTCACCTCTCATCTAAAAGAATATTTTTGCTTAAATCATCCCTTTTTCCTCTCCCTCAAGAATCAATCTTCAGTCCTCTTCATAGATACCAAATGATTATTAGATATTATTCAGAGAATTTATACAATCACCACATTCTCGTTATTAGAAAGGCACAGTGACAGTATCTGTATGTATGTATATGTATACACATATACATGTGTGTGCATATATATATATGCACACATACATATATATTATATATATGCATACTAACATATATATATATATATATGTTAGTAACTAGTAACTAGGAATTGACTTACGAAATTATGTAAGTTAGAAAACAAAATCTAGTGCGGGCGAGCAGGAGAGCAAATGCCCAGGAGAACAAATGGTGCAGTCCCAGTTTGAGGGCAGCCTTGCTCAGGGAGGCCAGTCTTTTGTTCTATTCAGGCTTTCAACTGATTGGATGAGGCCCACCCATTAGAAAGGAAAATTAGCTTTGCCCAAATTTCACCAAATATTAATCTCTTCCAAAAGCACTCTCAATGTTGACATATAAAATGAATCATTACACCCTTTAGAACTTCAATCTAGCTGATAAGATTTACTACATTCTCCGTTTTTCCTGCTCTATTTATTGGAATATATATTTATTAAGTATCTACTTGGTGTTAGACACAATGAAGAATATGAAAATAAGCTACAATTTGTATTCCTTTTCCTCTTTGCCTTTGTTCACATTTTCCGGTCTTTGGAATTCCTCCCAGTTTCCCATCCAAGATCAACAGTGAGAAGTAAAACTCTGTTCAACATCAAAAATGTTCTCAAATCCTACTTCTTTCTTTAAATCATTCTATATCAGTGCTATATTTAGAAAGCCCCTCTCTTTCAGTTGTGCATTGTGCCATGTATAATTAATTTTTGTAATTACGCTTATAGCATTTTGGGTACATATGTGTGTGTTTGTGTGCATACATGTACATACCTTTTTAATCTATCTACGTATCACCATGATTGACTGAAGAAAGAAACTCTGTACCTTACAGTAATTAACCCCACCCCTGGTATATGGGAAAGTTAAAAATGGACAAATAGAAACAAAACCAGAGAAAACAGATTGAGTAGACTGCTTCTGTTTTGTTCAGAAAAATATATAAATTCAGGGTTTTGTACCCATGAAGAATAAAAAGTTCATGCACTAGAACAGGGTAGTGATGGTACCTTCTCTATACAATTTGTTCTATTAAGTCTAGAACCCTTAAATAGCAACTCTAGCTTCTTCAACATAGAGAAGATTCTGTGCTATTTGTTTCTCAAAGGGAAATTTTGAACAATCATTTGTTTAATGGAAAACAACATTCTGAGTGTTTTGTCTAATTTTCTTATGACATTGTAAAATGATCTCAGTTTTTGTTTTCTAAACACTCATATTTTTATTTTAGATTTCCTGGATTATATGTTCCTTTTCCAGTTTTAGCAGGGGATGATCAATAAAAGTGAGCAATCAAGGTAAACAGAGGAGCTCTTTTCAGGTAATTTTTCTCATTTATCTGGTCAAGTCACTAGATTACATAATTTTATGGAGTCAGAGATATTATCTAATATCAGTAATTTTCAAAACTGGATGTATTATAAGTCTTTGAGATTGAGAGTCTCATAGAATAAACTGCTAAGCTCCATATTTACATGTTTTTTCACACCTACCTCATATTTTTATTTAATGGAATCTTGGATTTCATAATTTAACACCTGTTCCTCATGAACTGCTGCATTCTTTTGGCATATAAGGACCACTGACCTAGTCAGATTTCTTAGATTTCAAATGAAATCTGTAGTAAATCAGTATTATAATGCATTTGAACCCAGATCTCCTGAGTGCTGGGTTGGAAGTCAGCTAGTTAACTGTCTCTTCTAATAATAGATAACATATTGTATTAACCTGGCTAATAAGAATGAAAATTTATTGAACTTCAAATTGGCAAAAGCCATAGGACCCAAGATCCAAATAGTCATAGGAAACACTTGTGCTTCTATTTTTCTGGGTAAACCATTAGCATGATGAAAATGTGATTTCTGTAGATGGGACAGAGTGATTAATTTAAAATAAAGCCAGAAGAATTAGCCTCATACACACAGCATTACATTGAGCTTAATTAGTAGATAAGCCAGGATGCATAGTATCTTGTCTTTGTGCAAATACTCAAAAAACAGCAGAAGGAAAAAAAATGGTATGACAATCTGGAAGAGCTGACAGAGCCAATAAAAAATTCAGCTGACATGAAGTCCACATGTAAGGTGTAATTTGCTAATAGACTGGCACATTGAGCTTCTTGGAAATAAAATTAGGAAGCAAATTCCCTTGCATTCAAAAGGTATAAAGAATTTGTGGAGTTAATAGGTTTTATGGAAGCATCTGCTGGTAGTTTGCTCTAACTGGATGCAAAGACTAACCCCGTAATTGCAGAATAATGAAACACAATCCAAGTCAGGGATGAAATATCCTTGAATAGCAATAACTTTATCAGCTAAGAAAGGATTTTCTAGAACTGCTTAACCCAAACAAGATGATTCAGTTAAAGGCACACATATTTTCCAATTATAATAGTCTGCTGATATCAGTGGAGAAAGACAGGAAAAAAGGCAGAAAATGTGCAGATAAACAGTTAGCTTGTAAATCTGAAACCGTATAAATGGTGGCCAAAGAAGTAATGTGTTTCTATTCATTTAATAAATCACAAGATGGCTATTCTCCTTTGAATATTATTATCCCAGGATCTAATAGTTTAAGAAAGATGGTTCAGAAGAGTACCCTGAAATTTTGAGATTATTTTTGGTATTTTTTTAGAATTTTGTTTATATTGAAAGAGAGAGAGAGAGAGCAAATGCATGTGAACGGGAGAAAGGGCAGAGTCAGAGGGAGAGGGAGAATCTCAAGCAGACTCCAGGCTGAGTGTGGAGCCCAGCACGGGGCTCAATCTCACAATTCTGAGATTATGATCTGAGCAGTAATCAAGAGTCAGATGTTCAATTGACTGAGCCACCCAGGTGCCCTAGTTTTTAGTATTTTTTTTAAAGTTACTTTTGTTTTATTGGGAAACAGTAAAGTACAGTTTATACTCTTTAGATGAGTTTGGCCTTTTCCCAGGTTTAGGATTATGGAACTTTAGAGCAGAAAGAGACCTGAATCATGTAAAGATGTGGTTCCCAAATGCTGGTAGATAAGGAAGTGCTAAGTTGGAAGTATCCCAATCAGCTGGGGAAACTGAAATACAGAAGCCTGGGTCCTATTAGTAAAAATGTTGATTCAGGAAGACTGAGAGGGAGTCCAGAAATTATAAATCACATTAGACAGACATACAGCCACTTTAGAAACTTTGTATTGGATCACATGAAGCCTTTACAGTATCTTAGAAAAAATATTTTTAGCCCCTGCACCCCATTTTGAAAAAATCTCGTAGGAGAAGGAATTAACACAGAAATCTCACTTTAAATATTTACAGTAAATCACTAGTGTCCCTTAATAATCCAACAAATTGGCCTTTGTTCTGACAATGGGAATAAATCTATCTGTACATTTCTTCTGCAATCAAGTGTGTGTGTGTGTGTGTGTGTGTGCACGTATCATTAATTCCAGTACATAAGCACACAAAAGAAACCTAGTCTTTTGCTTCCCACCTCAGCCTCATTTCTACTATTTCTAATTTACTGATTACAATAAAAGATATAGGGCCATTTGCCAAGGAAGGTGACCTGGTGCACTCATGTCAGAATACAGTCAAACTTTGACCTATTCATAGCAGCCTGTCATAAAAAGTATAATGATACACTAAAGCATATGTCTCTTTCTATAAAAATTAAACAATTTTTCTGCCTGGAATAGAGAGCCAAAGTATTTTGACTGAAAAAGATGTCATTAATCCCTCCCTTTTCTACCAATAAGCTGAAACCTAGGGAAATATTAAAATAATTAAAATAATCACACTTAGTTTAAAGAAACAGCAAAAGTGCAGTATTTTTAAAGATTTTATTATTTATTTGTTTGTTTGTTTTTTTATTTATTTCTTAGAGAGAAAGCACAAGCAGGGGGAGTGGCAAGCAGAGGGAGAAGCAGGCTCCCTGCTTAGCAAGGAGCCCAATGTGAGACTTGATCCCACCTGAGCAAAAGGCACACACTTAACTGACTGCCATCAAGGCATGCCCAAACTGCAGCATTTTAAAAGTTATATCTATGTATATGTGTGTCTAGAATACATGAGATAGAAAAGAAGGTTGCTGAGAGTCAGCATAGATATTTTTATGAATCTTTTTAGTCAGGCTAAATAGGATAAATCTAGGTGAAGCTATTTCAACACTGTGACATTCAAATTATCAGACTCTAAAACAACGTTCATTTGGTTATTGTGGAAGGGAAGGCAAATCGTAAACATGAAAAAACACCTGTTCATTTGGGATTTTGCAATTTTTCATCTAGTGTTTAGAAATCAACCACAAGGCATTTTTCCTTACAAATAATACTGAATATATTTTGGTTGAATTCATGTAGTACAAACTCAGGTAACATTCCTGCCCAAACAGTTGTGGGCAAATTTGTTAACCTTCCCGTCTTCACAGGGAACTCTGTGTACCTGGTTTTGAAAGGGACAGTGACTATGATGATAACTACGCAGGTATGGTTAATATCTAGGTTAAATCTACCCTTGCTTCTATTTCTCCACACAGGACTCCAGACAGGATACAAAATTATGTCTATACAAAACTATGAAAACTTTTGGCACTTTCTCTTCATTTCATTCTTATTTCTTGTAAATACTCTTTAACCTTTTTTTTCTTTGATGATTACAGGTATTGTTCCCATTCAAGTCTAACTGATTGAAAAAAGCTCAGTATTTTTCAATTAATTCAATATGTTTAGGTCATATTTACTGACATTTATTGTTGTTGAAAACTAAGCTTTCTAATACCTCCACACAACACTGGATTCCCCCATCCTTAAGCTAAGTATGTCCAAATTTTTATGTAAATAGTTTTTATTTACATGACTATAAATCTATAAATAGCTCTCACTGATCAGCCTAGTAGTGTCTCTGATAAAACTTCTTCCTCTTATCAAATCTTTACAAACAAATCTGTCATAAATACATTAATATTCTTCTCAGTGGTCAAACATAGTCCCAGTCTTCTCATTTCTACTATTTTTCTGGGGACCTCTCCCTCTGTTCTTCCTACTCTGTGTAGGCCTGGGAAACTTAGTATGTGCTACTGTATTATAAGCAAATATTTGTTATTCTCCAAAGGCCTAAGGATGGATAGATAGATGGATGGATTTATTTACGTATTTATTATTTTTATTTTTTAATTTATTTTAAATTTTACTTTATTTATTTATTAAGATTTTAATTCACTTATTTGATAGAGAGATCACAAGTAGGCAGAGAGGCAGGCAGAGAGAGAGGGGGAAGAAGACTCCCTGCTGAGCAGAGAGCCCGATGAGGGGCTGGATCCCAGGACTCTGAGATCATGACCTGAACCGAAGGCAGAGGTTTAACCCACTGAGCCGCCCAGGCATGCCTACTTTATTTATTTAAATTCAGCTAGCCAACATATAGTACATAATTAGTTTCAGATGTAGTGTTCAATAATTTATCAGTTGCATATACCGCCCAGTGCTCATCATATCACATGCTCGCCTTAATTCCCATCCCTCAACTCCCCCATCCCCTGACACGTCTCCCCGCCAGCAACCTTCAGTTTGTTTCCTATAGTTAAGGGTCCATTTCTGGGTTCTCCATTCTGTTCCATTGATTTATATGTCTGTTTTTGTTCCAGTACCATACTTTCTTGATGATTACAGTTCTGTAATATAGCTTGAAGTCTGGCATTGTGATGCCACCAGCTTTGGTTTTCTTGTTCAACATGCCTCTGGCTAGTTGGGATCTTTTTTAGTTCCACACACATTTTAGGATTATTTGTTCCATCTCTGTGAAAAAAGTTGATGGTATTTTGATAGGGATTGCATTAAATGTATAGATTGCTCTGGGTAGCACAGATATTTTAACAATATTTATTCTTCCAATCCATGAGCAAGGAATGTTTTCTTATTTCTTTGTGTCTTCTTCAATTTCTTTCACAAGTGTTCTGTGGTTTTTAAAATACAGATCCTTTACTCCTTTGGTTAGGTATCTTACAGTTTTTGGTGCTATTATGGAATTGATTCCTTTATTTCTCTTTCTTCTGTTTCCTTGTTAGCATATAGAAATGCAACTGATTTCTGTGCATTGATTTTGTATCCTGCCTTGTTGCTGAATTTCATTATGAGTTCTAGCAATTTTGGGGTGGAGTCTTTTGGGTTTTCCACATAAAGTATCATGTCATCTGTGAAGAGTGAGAATATGACTTCTTTGCCAATATGAATGCTTTTGATTTCTTTTCATTGTCTAATTGCTGAGGCTAGGACTTCTAGTACTATGTTGAATAGCAGGGGTGATAGTGGACAGGCCTCCCATGTTCCTGGTCTTAGGGGAAAAGCTGCCAGTTTTCCCCATTGAGAATAATATTCACTATGGCCTTTTTGTGTATGACTTTTATGATATTGAGGTATGTTCCCTCTAATCCTACACTATGGAGAATTTTAATCAAGAAAGGATGTTGTATTTTGTCAAATGCTTTTTCTGCATCAATTGTGAGGATCATATGATTCTTGCCCTTTCTTTAATGTGACATATCATGTTGGTTGATTTTCAAATGCTGAATCACCCTTGTAGCCCAGAATAAATCCCACTTGGTCGTAGTGAATAATCCTTTTAATATACTATTGGATCGTATTTATCTTGGTGAGAATTTTGGCATCCATGGTCATTAAGGATAATGGTCTATAATTCTCCTTTTTGATGGGGTCTTTGCCTGGTTTTGGGATCAGGGTAATGCTGGTCTCATAGAATGAGTTTGGAAGTTTTCCTTCAATTTTTAGAAACAGCTTCAGAAGAAGATTTTTTTTTAAGATTTTATTTATTTATGTGGCAGAGAGAGAGACAGTGAGAGAGGGAACACAAGGTGGGGAAGTGGGAGAGGGAGAAGCAGGCTTCCCGCTGAGCAGGGAGGCCTATGTGGGGCTTGATTCCAGGACCCTGGGATCATGATCCAAGCCACTTAACAACTGAGCCATCCAGGTGCCCCTTGTTGGGAGATTTTTGACTGCTTCAATTTCCTTGCTGATTATGGGTTTGTTCAGCTTTTCTATTTCTTTCTGTTTCAGTTTTGGTAGTTTATAAGTTTCAGGGAATGCATCCATTTCTTCCAGATTGCCTAATTTGTTGGCATATAGCTGCTCATATGTTCTTAAAATTGTTTGTATTTCCATGGTATTGGTCGTGATTTCTCCACTTTCATTCATGATTTTATTAATTTGAGGCCTTTCTCTTTTCTTTTTGATAAGTCTGGCTAAGGGTTTATCAATTTTATTAATTCTTTCAAAGAACCAGCTTCTAATTTCATTGAAATTCTTCTGGTTTCTATTTTATTGATTTCTGCTTATTTATTTATTTATTTTTTCTTCTCCTGCTTGATTTAGGCTTTATTTGCTGTTCTTTCTCCAGGTCCTTTTAGGTGTAAGTTTAGGTTGTATATTTGAGACTTTTCTAATTTTTTGAAAAAGTCTTGTACTGCTATGTACCTCCCTCTTAGGATTGCCTTTGCTGTATCGCAAAGGTTTGAACAGTTGTGTTTTCATTTTCATTTGTTTCCTTGAATATTTAAAAATTCTTCTCTAATCTTCTGGTTGACCCATTCATTCTTTAGTAGTCTATTAGTGTGGCAAATGATTCTCTACCACCTCACTTTCAGTCTGGAGGTGACTTTAGGTCTAAAATGAGTCTCTTATAGACAGCATAATGATGGTTCTTACTTTTTTAATCCAATCTGATACCTGTGCCTTTTGATTGGTGCATTTAGTCCATTTACATTCAAATAAACTACTGAAAGATATGAATTTAGTGCCATTTTGTTACCTATAAATTCCCTGTAGATAGTCTTTCTTTCTGGTCTATGTTACTTTTGGGCTATGTCTTCACTTACAGGATCCTCTTTAGTATTTCTTGCAGGGCTGGTTTAGTGGTCACATATTCTTTTAGTTTCTCTTTTTCCTGGAAGTGCTCTCTCTGTCCTTCCATTCTGAATGATAGCTTTGCTGGATAAAGTATTCTTGGCTGCATGTTTTTCTCATTCAATATCCTGAATATATCATGTCAGTCCTTTCTGGCCTGCCAGGTCTCTGTGGATAGTTCTGCTGCCTGCCTAATGTTTCTACCCCTGTCAGTTAAGAATCTCTTGTCTCATGCTTTCAGGATTTTCTCTTTATCTCTGAAATTTGCAAACTTCACTATTATATGTTGGGGTACTGATCTATGTTTATTGATTTTGAGAGGGGTCCTCTTTCTACCTCTTGGACTTGAGTGCCTGTTTCCTTTCCAAGATTAGGGAAGTTCTCATCTATGATTTACTCAAATAAACCTTCTGGCCCTCTCTCTCTTTCTTCGTCCTCAAGGATCCCAATAATTCTAATATTGTTTCACTTTATGGTGTCACTGATTTCTTGAAGCCTCCCCTCTTGGTCCATTAGCTGTTTTTCTTTTCCTTAGCTTCCTTACTCTCCATCATCTTGTCTTCTATGTCACTGACTCTTCTGCCTCATTTATCCCAGCTGTTAGAGCATCCAATTTAGACTTCATCTCAGTTAAAGCATTTTTTATTTCATACTGATTAGATTTTCTTTCTGCATTAAGAGATTCTCTAGTATCTTTTATGCTTTTTTCAAGCCTAGCTAGTAGCATTATAATTGTTATCCTGAATTCAAGATCTGACATTTTACCTATATCCATATTGATTAGACTGTGACAGAGAGCATTACTGCTGTTCTTTTTTGTTATCACTGTTGTTTTTAAACTTAAAAAAAAAAAAAAGATTTTTTTTTTTTAAATTTATTTGTCAGAAAGAGAGAGAGCACAAGCAGGGGAGCAGCAGGCAGAGCAGGTGGAGAGAGAACCAGGCTCCCCACCAAGCAAGGAACCTCATGCGGGACTCAATTCCAGGACCCTGGGATAATGAACTGAGCCAAAGGCAGCTGCTTAAACTGAATGAGCCACCCAGACATCCCTGGTTCTTTTCTTGTGAATTCTTACTTCTAGTCATTTTGCCCAGAGAAGAATGGCTAACAAGAGAACAAAATAAAAAATATCAACCATGACCCAAGTGAAATATACACTAGGCAAATCTAAAGAGGTCAGAAACCAAAAAAGGAAAAGAAAAAAAAAAGTATGTGTATGTGTGGGGTGGGGGGTGGAGAACATAATCTCCCAAGTCGACAAAACAGCATGATCCACTTGGTCCTAGGTGTATTTTGGTCTGTTTGTTAGAAGACACTAAATCCCAAAATGGTAAGAAAGGAAAACATATATATATACAAAGATAAAATTGATTGCTTTGAAAGGAAGCAAAAAATGAAGACTACATCTATAAAATATAAATGTAAAAAATGAAAGTTAAGAAAGACTTAAAAACAATGAGTTGATAAAAATAAGAAACGAGTTGAGAAGAAAAAAAAAGGAAAATTTAAAACTGAAAAATAAATGAATCATGAGAAAAAAACCTTGAATTCTATATACTATTTTTTCCTAGTGCTGGAGTTTTACAGTCCTGTGTACACTATAGACTTGGTGTTCACCTGTTGTTCCAGCTGGTCTTCTGGGGGGAGGGGCCTGCTGTGCTGATTTTCAGGTGTCTTTACCTGGGCGGAATTGCACTGCTCCTTGCCAGGGGGCGGGCTCAGTGTAAGCTGCTTTTCGTTGCTCTATGTGGCTTTTGTTCCCAGAAGGCTTTCCACACCTCTTTAGAGGATGAAGATAAGAATAGCTGCATCCTATCACCAGCCCCAGGGCTGAAAGATCATGGTCCTCTCTCTTAACTAAACCCTTAGGGATAAATCATCTTCACTTTTGTGTACGCCAAACTCTGAAGACTCCTGCAGTGTGTACCAACACCAAACCTTTAGGGGGAAGATGGAGATTTGCGGCATTTCTGCCCTTCACAGGCCCCCACAGGGAAAGCTGTCATCTGGTCATGGCTTGGTTCAGGGTTTATGGCAAACCAAGCTGAGAGCCCCCCTCAGCCTTGCTGACCATTCCCAGTTTCCCAGCCTGAATGCTTGGGAACTCTGCCAGTTCAGGCACCCCCATTCCTTCTGTGACCTTGGGGATCCTGAGACCACAGTGTACCACCTAGAATTCTGCCCCACTTCACCACCTGAGTACCTTTCAGGCAGAGAAATGTCTCCCTGGAGCAGATTTCTAAAGGTTCCAATTTTGCCTCCAGGGCTATATCACTTTCCGGTAGTTGGCTTACAGAGGCTCCTTCCCCTCACCATTTATCTTCCAATATATCCCTTCAGATCCACTTCTCCACACCTCCTGCCTTGCAAAAAGTGGTCACTTTTCTATTTTTAGAATTCTAGCAATTCTTTTCTTACCTCTCAGGTTGAATTCATAGGTGTTCAGAATGATTTGAAAGTTATCTAGCTAAATTCAAGGGACCAGATGAAACGAGATCCCTTACTCTTCTGCCATCTTGCTTTCCTTCCTCTATATTTATCTTATTGATTGATAGTTGCCAATGTATTTATTGGTTTAATTAAATGTTCCTCAGGTTCCAAAGACCTTATTCCATTTTATCCCCAAATCCTGGGTGTTTGTTGAAAAAAATAAAGTTCTGTATTCTTTCATTCCTTTTGTGTATGATGCTTCTCTTACCCCTCTGAGATGCTTAGGATGCTTCTCTTTATTTTTGACATTCTGTAATTTCATAAGGATTTGGCTTGTTCTGGGCTTTTTATTATTAAAAGTAATGCCTATTTATTGCTATGTTGGTTTGAAAATATATAAAATTCAATCTGGGAAATTTATTTTATTATCATAATTTATTTTTATATATTAATCTGAAATTTCTATAACTCCATTTCCCCTTTTTATTTCTCTAATATACCTGTTATCTCTGGTAGCTGGACTTCAGTGAATCCAGTCTTCTTATTGTTCCTTCATTTTTTTTTTTGTTCTATCTTCTAGAAGATTTCCTTGAACTTATAGTCAAAGCCCTTTACCATTGTTCTGTTACTTTAATTCTTATTTTTAAAATTTCACATGATCTCTTTATCCTTGATATTTTAATAGTGTACTCCTTCAGGGTAATTGATGTGATAACTGAGGCTATTAATTGCACAGATTTTTTTTTTCAACTGCTTCTTGTATTATTTTATTTAACTTCACTTTTAAATGCCCTTCCCATTCATATAAGCACTCTCAAACAGGTGGTATCACTGACTATCTATTTATAATTAAGAATAAGACAATGTTTTTCAGGCTATAAGCTCAAGTTAATAGAGGGGACATGTTCACTAGAGGTCCTGAACTTAAGGTGTTTGGGTAGAGAGGGAGATCTTTTGGAGGAAGATGCCACATTTCAGATTTTTTTAAAGATAGATTCTGAAGAAATTCAAAGTTTTGGAAACAAACAAAAATCAAAAACAAAACTGTCTTCCAGGATCCAACTTAGGGAGGACAGAGAAGAACTTCAGGGTGATAGAAGGTGTTGAGATATCTCATTATTCAATTTTCAACTCCCATTTTATTTCTGTGTTTTTATTTTGTCACTTTAATTCTCTATGACCCCATCTCCGGCCACTCTATTCAGAAACCCAAAGGCTCTCATGTAGAATATTTTTAGAGAACCACATCTTCTGACAAGGTGGGCTGGATTAGTTACGTGACTTTGGGGTTGAGGGTGAGGCAAATGGATAAAGGAGTATGCCCACAGTTCTCACAATTCTGACAAATTTTAAACTAATCTCTCTGGTTTTTGCTTGAAGCCTCATTCCCATCTTCTTGGGAGTCTGTGCCATCGAGCCCCATGTTTTTGAAATTTCTTTTCAGTAAACTCTGCTTTTCCTTGCCATCCCTTTCTGTAGGCAGTCAATCCAGTCTGTTAAGTCACATAAGGCTCCTTTTATCTGATAAGCCAGTCAATAATCCTCTACTGCCCATTTCCACCATCTAGGACTCTGTTGGATGTATATTGGGCCCATTGCTGGCTAAACTCTCATTTTATCAATCTTCATTGGTTTATATCTTTTCCCCTTTACTGTCACCATAATGAAATCTTCAGGGAAAGAGAAAATACATTTTTGCCTTCAATTCATTGGAATGAATTGAAGTAAACTAAGTTTACTTACTTATTCATTCTTATTCAAGAATGAATGAGAGTAAACTAAGTTTAACTCTTAGTCCAGATTTAGTATATTTTCTCTGAATTTTTAAGGATTAAAGCCCTACTGAACTAAGTAGTCATTAAGATGGTCTTTTCAATTAAAAAAAATACTATTTTCCTTCTGAAAGCAGTCTCAGGGTGACTGACAGAAATCCATTTCCTTGCTTTTATTACAATCTCACTTCACTCAGCTTTGTAGCAGTTTCTGGGTTGTTAGAATGTCTGAAATGACAGGAAAAACTATCCAAAGGCAAAAATATCTTGTAGGAGAAAAGGCCCTAGGAATTCTGCCTAACATAAAGGCTTTTTATTCTCCCCCTCACTGACTATGGGGAAAAAAATCATTTTAAGAACTGACAAAACCATATCAACAATTTTCGTTAAAAACACATTCATGTCAACATTAAGTAAGTTCCCATCAATTATAATGGGACAGTTATGTATGTGCAAAGTAAGGAAATGAAAACAGCAATGTAGGGCATAGTGCAATCCATTTAGGAGAAGTTCATCATTTCTATAACAAAATCACAAAGCATTTCAGATGCAGATTTATCACAAGATTATTAGGGAAAGACTCCTCTTTTTTCTTTTTCAATCCTTTTATCCAGTGCTTTGGCACATAAAATGCTTTCTTTCCCATCAAGTGTTGAGTTGGAGCGCTTAGCTCTTAGAAAAATAGCATAGGCAAGGAAGGACTTTACCTTTATAAAACAAAGTGTTCCATAGAAATCAAAATATGGAAATGAAAGCAGACTTTCCAAGACTACTGCTTCACCCTAGCTTTACCAGGTCCCTTCAAGCCCTTGACCAGCTCTCTGCTCTTGATCCCATTTACAGTGAACCAGATAGACATCTACTTCTCTGACTCATATACTACATCCTTTACTTTAGTTGAGTGCCTTTTTTTAAAAAAGATTTTATTTATTTATTTGACAGACAGAGATCACAAGTAGGCAGAGAGGCAGGCAGAAAGAGAGGGGGAAGCAGGCTCCCCGCTGAGCAGAGAGCCTGATGTGGGGCTCGATCCCAGGACCCTGGGATCATGACCTGAGCCAAA
>PISX010033733.1:0-14764 GCA_004024625.1 Mellivora capensis | reverse complement strand
CGAAGGGGCACGTGCACCCGAATGTTTATAGCAGCAATGTCTACAATAGCCAAACTATGGAAAGAGCCTAGATGTCCATCAACAGATGAATGGATAAAGAAGATGTGGTATATATACACGATGGAATACTATGCAGCCATCAAAAGAAATGAAATCTTGCCATTTGCAACGACGTGGATGGAACTAGAGGGTATCATGCCTAGTGAAATAAGTCAATCAGAGAAAGACAACTATCATATGATCACCCTGTTATGAGGAAGTGGAGATGCAACATGGGGGACTAGGGGGGCAGAAAAAGAAGAAAAGAAACAAGATGGGATTGGGAGGGAGACAAACCACAAGTGACTCTTAATCTCACAAAACAAACTGAGGGTTGTTGGGGGTCGGGGGTCGGGAAAGGGGGTTGGGGTAATGGACATTGGGGAGGGTATGTGCTATGGTTAGTGCTGTGAAGTGTGTAAACCTGGCGATTCACAGACATGTACCCCTGGGGATAAAAATATGTTTATAAAAAAAATTAAAAAAAATTTTTTTATGGATACCTTAAAAAAAAAAGATGTGGTGTATATATACAATGGAATATATGCAGCCATCAAAAAATGAAATCATGCCATTTACAACAACATGGAGGGAACTAGAGGGTATTATGTTAAGCAAAATAAGTCAATGAAATCAGTTATTATGTGATCTCATTAATATGTGGAATTTGAGAAACAAGGCAGAGGATCATGGGGGAAGAAAGGAAAAAAATGAAGTGGGATGAAACCAGAGAGGGAGACAAACCATAACAGACTCTTAATCTCAGGAAACAAACTGAGGGTTGCTAGAGAAGACGGTGGTGGAAGGAATGGGGTGGCTGGGTGATGGACACTGGGTAGGGCATATACTATAGTGAGCACTGTGAATTGTCTAAGACTGATGAGTCACAGACCTGTACCCCTGAAACAAATGATACATTATATGTTAATAAAAAAAGAAGACATATAGATGGCAAATAAACATATGAAAATATGAAAAAAAAGAAAATCTTACCATTTGTGCAACATGAATGGACCCTAAGGTTACTATGCTAAGTGACATATGTCAGACAAAGAAAGACAAATACTATAGTTTCTCACTTATATATGGAACCTAACTAACGGACCACCCAACCAACCAACTAAATTCATAGATACGGAAAACAGACTGGTGGTTGCCAGAGGAAGAGATTTTGGGGGTGGGAAAAATGGGTAAAGGAAGTCAAAAGGCACGAACTTCTAGCTATAAAATAAATAAGCCTTGAGGATGTAAAGTGCAACATGGTGACTATAGTTAATAATACTGTATTGTATTTGAAAACTGCTAGAAAGTAGATCTTGAACGTTCTCCTCACAGAAAACAAAATTTGTAATTATGGCAATGGATGTTAACAAGACTTATTGTGGCAATCATTTAAAAATATATACAAATAGTAAATCATTATTTTGCACACCTGAAACTGATATGATGTTAAATGTCAATTATATCTCATAAAAAATAAAATAGCAAGGAGAAGGAATTAAGAACTGTTTTGCTAGGGGCACCTGGGTGGCTCAGTGGGTTAAAGCCTCTGCCTTCGGCTCAGGTCGTGGTCCCGGGGTCCTGGGATTGAGCCCCGCCTCGGGCTTTCTGCTCAGCGGGGAGCCTGCTTCCTCCTCTCTCTGTCTGCCTCTCTGTCTACTTGTAATCTCTGTCTGTCAGATAAATAAATAAAATCTTAAAAAAAAAGAACTGTTTTGCTAGAAGCTAATAAACTCAAAAACATAAATGAAATAGATACATTCCTGAAAACATAAGAAGAAAACTGAAGTGGTGCTGAAAGCCATCCTTCTTCCCTTCCAAACCTCAGCCACGTGTTGTTTTGTGCCTGTGAATTCTATCAAACTTTTTAAAAGATTTTATTTATTTATTTGACAGAGAGAGAGAGATCACAAGTAGGCAGAGAGGCAAGTAGAGAGAGAGGGGGAAGCAGGCTCCCTGCTGAGCAGAGAGCCTGATGCGGGGCTCAATCCCAGGACCCTGAGATCATGACCTGAGCTGAAGGCAGAGGCCCAACCCACTGAGCCACTCAGGCGCCCCTCTATCAAACTTTTAAAGAACAGACGGTCCCCAATTTAAACAAGTTCATACTTTAAAATGAACAACAATAACTGCAAAACCAGCAACAGCTTCCCAGCTCATTTCGTATGTAATGCCATAGATATCTCCCAGTTGGTGCCTAAGACTTGCTGCACTACCCTGAACCTTCATATCCTCATCTAAGCACTTGGGTTCATATCCACTATATCCCTAGTGGTTGTAAGGATAAAACAAAATAAAAATCTGCAGGATCCCTGGAGGTATCAGTGAGCTCCTCCCTCCCCTTCTGTCCTTACTCCTTCATGCAAAGTTTGGGACTGAGGCTCACAGTAACTGAAACTTCTTTAGAGATGGGAGTGTTCTGCACAGGCTGAGTCATCTATGAAAGTGGGAGTTCAGTACTCCAGTGGAAGCCAGCCATGTGCAGAGAGTCCTGCTCTGGGGTTGCTGGGCTGAGGGGTTGGGGCTTCTGCCTCCTGAGGAGTCCTCCACACAGCTTAACCAGGGGACAAAGCAGGGGTGGAAGGACAGATGGGAAACTGCTAGCTAAACTGAGGCCAGGAGGACCAGGAAGAGATGGAGGGAGGTGGCAGGATGGTGGGGCTTGTGAACTGGTGGGCACAAATCAGGTATAGATGGACCAAGTCCCAAAGGAAGCCAGGGTAGACTGAGCAGGGAGATAGACCCCAGGGAAGAGATGGCTAGCCAACCCCAGCTGTCTCGGGGAGAGGCTGCAGGGTGAGGGCAGGGATGAGGGGTAGCTGTATTCATCACCCTCACTTAGCTAACCTTGTGATGGCAGTGGTCTCCCAGCAACTGGGAGGGAGGGTACTACTGACTCTCTTCATATTGATGAGGAAGAAAGAGACTCAGAGG
Organism: Mellivora capensis; assembly: GCA_004024625.1. Classification (NCBI taxonomy): domain Eukaryota; kingdom Metazoa; phylum Chordata; class Mammalia; order Carnivora; family Mustelidae; genus Mellivora; species Mellivora capensis. Next base: position 11,791 of record PISX010033733.1, on the reverse strand, counting down.
GACTCCCTAAGTTGTCCCTAATGGGGGAGTCAGGTGGAACTTGTGGTAAGCTTCAAAGTCTCTGTTCTGTCCCCTGTGACATGGAGCCAGGTTGCAGGTGAAGAAGAGAAGTCATGTATGGTTGGGCAATGGCAGGACTTGGGCTCTGTCAATATTTAGAATAGGTCAATCGTTAGCCAGTTTCAGACTTGCCCCTTGTCAGGCTCCACTGGCAAGTGCTGAGCTAGGCCTGGTCCTAGCTATAACCCTTCTGGGGACTCCATGGGGTTTTGCCAGGAAAGTAAGTTTTAAGCAAACCCAGATCACACAGCAAGTCAATGGGAGAGCGAAGCATGAAGTCCAGCTCCTGGTTTCTAGCCTGTGTCCTTTCCCCTCCCATCACCCTGTGCAATGAGTGCAAGGGTCAGTGTGGGTCCCCCACTGAGGTCCCACAGAACCCCTCATTAGAGAGGAGAGCACTGCACCTGTTTAAAAAAAATCATGCATGTGGTTAAACAATTACACTGTGCAGAGGACTTCATAAGAGTAATCACAGTCTGCCATTTCATCTCTCTCTCTCTCTCTCTTTCTTTCTTTCTTTCCTTCTCTCTGTGCTGATTTGAGGAGTTTCTATCAATCTGTCTTCAAGTTCAGTAATTCTGTCTTCTGTGTTCAATCTCTATGAAAGCTGTGCAATGAATTATTAATTTCAGATGTCAAAGTTTTCACTTCTGGAATGTCCACATGATTTTTCTTTTCATATTCCATTTCTCTGTAGAAAATCTCCAAATTTCCACCAATTTGGCCCACTGTTTTCTCTATCTTCTTTAATATGTTGTGGGTCTGTTTGAGGGTCTACGTATATTGGTTCCTTTCTTCTTATTTATTGGTTACATTTTTTGCTTCTTTGCCTGTCTCATAATTTTTTTAGAATGCTGAAAATTATTTAAAAAGGAATCATAGCAGCTTAAGATTGTATTTTTTTAATATCAGAAAATGTTTCCCCTTTCTGGTTCAGTCAAGAACTAAGTTGATATCAGCTGGTCTTTCAGCAGACATTGCAGGTCATAAAGGAGTGGATGATACATTCAAAGTGCTGAAAGAAAAAAAATTACAACCAATAATATTCTATCTAGAAAGTTTCAGAATAGAAGGAGAGATAAACAGGATATGAACAAAAAGAGAGAGAGAGAGAGAGAGAGATAAAGTGTTTCCCTGAAAAACAAAAGTTAAATTTCATCAACACTAAACCAGCCTAATAAGAATTGTTAAAAGGAAAAAAAAAAAGAATTGTTAAAAGGAATTTTTTACATGGAAAGAGAAGGCCATGAGTAGAAGTAAAAAAATTAAGAAAGGAAAAAAAATCTCATAGGTAAAAGCAAAATACAGTAAAGGTGGTAGGTTAATCACTTATACAGCCAGTATGAAGGTTAAAACACAAAAGTAGTAAGATCAATTATATCTACAAAAATTAGTCATGGAATACACAAAATAAAAAGATGAAAAACATGACATCATATACATAAAATGTGGAGGGAAAAGTAAAAACTTAGTTATCTTAGAGTGTGTTGAATCACTTGGACCATCAACTTAATATAGACTGTTACACACATAAAATGTTCTATATGGACCCAATGATAACCACAAATTTTAGAAAAAGATACACAAAAAATAAAAAGAAAGGAATCCAAGAATAACAGTAAAGAAAGCTATCAAGCCAAAGGGAAGAAAACAACAGAAGAAGAAAGAGAGAAGAACTACGAACACAGCTGGAAAACAACAAAATGGTGATAATTACTTTGATTGTAAATGAACTAAATGTTCAAGTCAAAAGACATAGGGTGACTAAATGGCTAAAAACAAAAACAAAAACAAAAGCCATCTATATGCTGCCTACAAGAGACTAACTTTAGACCTAGACAATACAGATTGAAAATGAAGGAATAGAAAAATATATATCATACAATTAAAAAGGCTGGGATAACAATACTTACATCAGACAAAATAGACTTTAAAATAAAGATGATAGCAAGAGACAAAGACATAATGATAAAAGGGTCGATCCAATAAGAGGATATAACAGTTGCAAATATTGATACATCCAATGTAAGAGCACCTAAATACATAAAGCAAATAGTAACAGACATAAAGGAAGAAATCAACAATAATACAACAATAGTAGGGGACTTAATAGCAGATCATTCAGATAGAAAATCCACAAGGATACAGTGGTTTTGAATAAAACATCACATTAGATAAACCTGACATATATACAGAACATTCCACCCAAAACAAATAGAATACATATTCTTTTCAAGTGCATATGGAACATTCCCTAGGATTGATCACATTAGGCCACAAAACAAGTCTCAATAAATTTAAGAAGACTGAAATCATATCAAACATCTTTTCCAACTACAACTGTATGAAACTGGAAATCAATACAAGAAAAATCTGGAAATAACCCAAAAACATGGAAGCTAAACAACATGCTACTAAATGATGAATGTGTCAACTAAGAAATCAAAGTGGAAACCAACAAATACATGGAGACCAATGAAAATAAAAGCACAAGGGTCCAATATCTTTGGGACACAACAAAAACAGTTCTAAGAGGGAAGTTTATGGCATTAGAGATCTACCTCAAGAAATAAGAAAAATCTTGGGGATGCCTGGGTGGCTCAGTGGGTTAAGCCTCTGCCTTCGGCTCAGGTCATGATCCCAGGGTCCTGGGATGGAGCCCCACATCGGGCTCTCTGCTCAGCAGGGAGCCTGCTTCCCTCTCTCTCTCTCTGCCTGCCTCTCTGCCTACTTGTGATCTGTCTGTCAAATAAATAAAATCTTTTAAAAATAAAAGAAATAAGAAAAATCTCAAATAAACACCTAAAGGAGCTAGAAAAGGAGAACAAACAAAACCCAAAGCTAGCAGAAGGAAGGGAATGATAAAGATCAGAGCAGAAATAATGAAATAAAAATTAAAAACACAGGGGTGCCTGGGTGGCTCAGTGGGTTAAGCCTCTGCCTTCAGCTCAGGTCATGATCACAGGGTCCTAGGATCAAGCCCCGCATCAGGTTCTCTCCTCAGAAGGGAGCCTGCTTCCCCTCCCCCCAACTGCCTCTCTGCCTACTTGTGATCTCTCTCTCTGTCAAATAAATAAATCAGATCTTTTAAAAAAATTAAAAACACAATAAAAAAAGAACCAGTGAAACCAAGAGCTGGTTCTTTGAAAAGGTAAACAAAATTGACCCACTTTTAGCATGATTTATTTTTTATTTTTTATTTATTTATTTGACAGACAGAGACCACAAGTAGGCAAGAGAGGCAGGCAGGGAGAGAGAGGAGGAAGCAGGCTCTCTGAGGAGCAGAGAGCCCAATGTGGGGCTCGATCCCAGGACCCTGGGATCATGACCTGAGCCGAAGGCAGAGGCTTTAACCCACTGAGCCACCCAGGCGCCCCCACTTTTAGCATGATTTATCAAGAAAAAGAGAGAACTCAAAATCAGAAATGGAGGAGAAATAGCAGACACCATAGAAACACAAAAGATTATAAGAGAATATTATGAAAAACCATATGCCAATAAATTGGACAACCTAGAAAAAATGGATAAATTCCAGAAACACACCATCTTCCAAAACTGAATCAGGAAGAAATAGAAAATTTGAACAGATTAATTACTAGTAATCATATTGAATAAAAAAAAAAACACAACTCCCAACAAATGAAAGTCCAGGATCAGGCTTTACTTATGAATTCTATCAACTTTTAAAGAAGAGTTAATACCTATCCTTAAACTATTACAATAAAATAGTAGAGGAAGGAAAACATCCAAATTTATTCTATAAAACCAGTCTTACACGAATACCAAAACCAAAGACACTACAAAAAATGAAACAGGCCAATATATCTGATGAATATAGATGCAAAAATCCTCAACAAAATATTAATAAACCAAATTTAACAATACATTTAAAAAGTCATCTACAACAATCAAATGGGATTTATTCCAGGTTGTAAGAGTGAGTCAATATTCATAAATCAATCAATGTGACATATCACATTAACAAGGGAAAGAACAAAAAGCGTACGATCATCTCAAATTCAGAATCAGGGAGTTGGGGGGTTAGGTGAGCCCTAGTGGTGGGTATTAAGGAGGACATGTATTGCATGGAGCACTGGGTGTGGTGCATAAATAATGAATTCTGGAATACTGAAAAGAATTAAATAAAATGAAAAAGAAAAAAAATAAATTCAGAAGGAACATTTGACAAAATACATCATACATTACAAAATACAACATACACTCTCAACAAAGTGAGTTTAGAAGGAACATACCTCAATATAGTAATGGCCATATATGAAAAACCCACAATAACATCATACTTAATGGTGAATAATTGAAATATTATCATCTAAGATCAGGAACAAGACAAGGATCTCCATACTCAATACTTTTATTCAACACAGTATTAGCAGTCTTGGCTGCAGCAATCAGACCAATAATAATAACAGTAAATAAAAGGAATCCATCCACATTGGTTAAAAAGGAATTAAATTGTCACTCTTTGCAGATGACATACTATATATAGAAAACCCTAAGGACTCCACCAAAAATCTATTAGAACTGATAAATGAATTCAGTAAAGTTACAGGACACAAAATTAATATACAGAAACTGTTCCATTTCTATACACTAATAATGAGGTAGCAGAAAGAGAAATTAAGAAAACAATCCCATTTAAAATTATACCACTCTCTCCTCCAGCAATCCAAGATGCCAAAGGGAAAGAAGGCTAAGGGGTGGTCCCAGGCCTTGCTCTTGTGAAGAAACAGGAGGCTCAGAAGGTGGTCAATCCCCTGTTTAAGAAAAGACCCATGAATTTTTGGCATTGGACAAGATGTCCAGCCCTAAATTTACCTCACCTGCATTGTCAAATGTCCCTGCTACATCCAGCTGGAGCAGCAAAGGGCTATTTTCTACAAATGTCTAAAAGTGCTTTCTGGAATTAACCAGTCCACCCAGGTCCTGAACTGCCAAAAAGCTATTCAACTGCTTAAGCTGGCCCACAAATACAGACCAGAGACAAAGAAAGAGAAGAAGAAGAGATTGTTGGACTGGCCTGAGAAGAAAGCTGCTGGGAAAAGGGATGTCCTCACTAAGAGGCCACCTGTCCTTCGAGCTAAGGCTAATACTGTCACCACCTTGGTGGAAAACAAGAAGGTTCAGCTGGTAGTTATTGCACATGGTGTGGATCCCACTGAGCTGGATGTCTTCCTGCCTGCCCTGTGTCATAAGTTTGGTGTTCCTTACTGCATTATCAAGGGGAACACCAGGCTGGGGTGTCTTGTCTTCACAGAGGTTAACTTGGAAGACAAAGGAGCTCTGCCTAAGCTGGTGGAAGCTATTAAGACCAATTACACTGACAGATATGGTGTGATCCACTGCCACTGGGGAAACAACATCCTAGGTCCAAAGTCAGTGGCTTACATTGCCAAGTTGGAAAAAGCAAAGGCTAAAGAACTGGCCACCAAACTGGACTGAGTGGATGCTGTTGAATTTTCTGTAAATAAAACTAACAATAATTTCTCTTTTAAAAAATAATAAATAAATAAAATTACACCATAATTTTTTAAAAAACCCTAAGAATAAATTAAATTAAAAGGTGAAAGACCTATACTCTGAAAATTATAAGATACTGATGAAAGAAATTGAAGATGACCAGAACAAATAGAAAGGTATGCCATACCCATGGATTAGAAGAATTACTGTAATTAAAATAAATGTCCATACATACCCAAAGCATTCTACAGATTCAATGCAATCCTTATCAATACAAATAGCATTTTTCACTGAACTGGAGCAAATAATTATAAAATTTGTATAGAGAGTAATATGCTAAACAAAATAAGTCAGTCAGAGAAATACAAATACCATATGATTTCACTCATATGTGGAATTTAAGAAACAAGACAAATGGGAGGGGGGAAAAGAGAGTGAGAGAGACAAAGAAACAGACTCTTAACTATAGAGAACAAACTGATGGTTACCAGAGGGGACATGGGTGTGGGGATGGTTAAATAGGTGGTGGGGATTAAAGAATGTATTTGTTGTGATGAGCACTGGGTGTTGTGTGAAAGTGTTGAATCACTATATTGTACACCTGAAATTAATATTATTCTGTATGTGAACTAACTGGAATTTAAGTAAAAACTTTTCTTTTCAGTAGGCTACACACCCAGCATGGAGCCCAATGAAAGACCTCAAATAGCTAAAGCGATCTTGAGAAAGGATAACAATGCTGGAGGTATCACAATCTCAGATTTCATGATATACTACAAAGCTATAGTAGTCAAAACAGTATGATACCAGCACAAAATAGACACATAGATCAATAGTACAGGAGAATGCCAAAATAGATCCACAAGTATATAATCAATTAATCTACACCAAAGGAGGCAAGAATATTGTATAATGGGGAAAAGACAGTCTTTTCAATAAATGGTATTGGAAAAACTACTAGACAATTACATGCAAAAGAATGAACCTGGGGCACCCAGGAGGCTCAGTCAGTTAAGTGTCTGACTCTTGATCTCAGCTCAGGTCTTGATCTCAGGGTTGTGAGTTCCAGCCCCACAATGGGTTCCACACTAGGCATGGAGCCTATTTAAAATTTTTTTTTTAAATTAAAAAAAATGAATGAACCTGGACGACCATCTTACATCATACACAAAATTTAATCAAATGGATTAAAGACTTCAGTGTAAGACCTGAAACCATAAAACTCCTAGAAGAAAACATGGGTAATAAATTCCTTGGTATTGGTCTTAGTGATATTTTCATTGGATCCGCTGAAAAGGCAAAGGAAATAAAAACAAAACCAAACAAATGAAACTACACTGAACTGAGAAGCTTCTGCACAGTGAAGGAAACTATCAACAAAACAAAGAGACAACATATCAAATGGCAGAAGATATTTGAAAATCATACATTTGATAAATTGTTCATATCCAAAATATATAAAGAACTCATATAACTCAATGTCAAAAAAGCAAACTGATAAAAAAAATTGGTGGAGAATCTGAATAGAAATTTTTCAAAAGACATACAGATATCCAACAGACATATGGAAGGATGTTCAATATCACTAATCATCAGGGAAATACAATAGAAACCACAATGAGATGTATCACACCTGCCAGAATGGCTATCATCAAAAACCAAAAACCAAAAACAAACAAAAAACCCCCAAGAAATAGCAAGTGTTGGCAAGGGTGTGGAGAAAAGGGAACCCTGGTTTACTGTTGGTGGGAATGTAAATAGGTGCAGCCACTATAAGAACAGTATAAGGTTCCTCAAATTAAAATAGAATTACCATATGATCTAGGAATTCCACTACTAGATAGCTATATGAAGAAAATGAAAACACTAATTAAAAAAAGATATATTCACCCTTATGTTTTTTTTTTCACCCTTATGTTTACTGCAGCATTATTTACAATGGCCAAGATATGGATACAACCTAAGTGTCCATGGATGAAGATGATGTAGCATTTGCACACAAAAGAATACCACTCAGCCATAAAAAAGAATGAAATCTTACTACATGCAACAACACATTTGGACATAGTGGGTATTATTCTAAGTGAAATAAGAAAGAGAAAAAAGAATACTGCATGATTTCACTTATAGGTGAACAAACAAACAAAATAAAACTTAGACTTATAAATATAGACAACAGATATGTGCCTGCCAGGGGGGAAAGGGGATTTGTGGAAGGGTGAAATGAGTGAAGGGGATCAAGAAGTACAAACTTCCCATTATAAAATAAGTCATGGGGATATAATGTACAGCATGGGGAATATAGTCAATAATGTATTAACTGTGTGGTGACAGATGGTGACTACACTTTGGAGATAACTTTATAATGTATGCAAATGTCAAATCACTATGTTCTATACCTGAACGTAATATTATATATCCATCATATCTCAGTGATAAAAAAAAAATAACTATGCTGGATGAAACTTGACCTCAGTTGTAGTTAGAATCAGATCTCATCTGGTTTCAAATGATAGTAAGACACTCTCAGCTTTGGACTGAGAGACTGAAGGGTCTACTTTGTGCACTTCAAAGATGCAGAAAGTTGTTCTTCCTCTTGGCAGTTTTAAACTCCACTCTTCAGTTTCCTACCCCAGGCTGCTTCCAAGCTTGTCAAATATTTTATGAAAGAGATGGGCACTTTGTTTGAGCTAAGTACGCCCTTTTTCTGGATAGGACTTTGTCTCCCAGATACCAAAGACTAAGGAAGATTAGGTTCTACCATTTAAAAACACTCCAGTCTCCTGGCAAGCATCCAGATGCACCAAATCAGCACATTAATTGAAGGGAGGGGGAACAAAATGGCTGCCATGTTTAAAAAATTTAATAGGAGAGATGGAAGATGGTGGTGGAGTGGGGGGACCCAAGGCCTACCTTGTCCCATGAACACAGCTAGATAACTATCAAACCATCCTAAAAGACTGGCAAAACAATCTCCACAACTAAAGGGAGAGAAGAGGGGTACCTGGGTGGTTCAGTTGGTTAAGCATCTGCCTTCAGCTCAAGTCATGATCCCAGACCTTGGGATTGAGCCCCACATTGGGCTCCCTGCTCAGCAGGGAGTCTGTTTCTCTCTTTCCCTCAGTGCCCCCCACCCACATGATCTTTCTCACTCTCTCTCTCTCAAATAAATAAATTAAATCTTTATAAACAAACAAACAAGCAAATAAGTGGAGAGAAGAGGTCACCTTGAAGAAAGTAGGGAGTGCAGAGATGTGGTTTGGGAGAGAAACAGACTGTGCTTATGGAGAAGAGCAAGAGAGAAACTAACACACAAGGGAGCACACAGAGGAAATGAATCCCATAGAAATTGGCTCGGAAAGTGAGTGGGCCCGAATGTCATGAGTCTAACAACCAGTTGGGCTTAAACCTGGAATTTTAAGGTTCAGTGGGCATGGTGCATGGGGAGAGCTCAGAGTCTTCAAGGCTGCTCTTGGAGAGAAGGCAGTGCAAACAGCCTGTAGACATACAATGTGGAAACAGCAATCTGAACAGCGCTTGGAACACAGAGGAGGGAGGTAATATGCTCATTTTGGACCATGTTTCAGAGAGGCAGTGTTCATGAAGAGACACTTCTGGGAACAAAGGAAATGGCAGGTGCCATTTTCCACCCCCACTCCTCCACATAAGCATAGGGCCACCTGTGGGAACCAGCACAGCACTGAAACTCACTACCTAACTTGCTTATACCAAGCCACGCCCCCCTGCACCCTGGTGGAACCACCCTTCCTAGTCATGCTTGCCTCAGTCCCAGCACCATGGGCCACCTCCTCCAGAAGACTGGTCCAAACTCCTGCTCACACCACACACCCAGATTTAGGAGTTTTGTGGAGCCTTGGTCCTTGTGGTGGTGGTGACAGTTCTCATTTCACAAGCAGACTGGAGCATATCTAGTTAAAATGCAGGCCAGGGAAAAAAAACTGCCCACATCAGGCAAAGAGAGCCTTTGCTGACAACTGGCCTGAAGGATAAAGCAGCCAGAGCAAAACAGCAGAGTGCATGCAGCACACACTGGAAACACTCCTGGAAGCACCAGGCCTGGGAAACAGGGAATACTACATCTCAGGGTCACTACAAGACCTCTTCTCCATAAGGCCATTACCCTCAGGAACATAAGATGTAGCTGACTGTTCTAACACAGAGAAACAGGCATAGAGACTTAAATAAAATGAGAAGAAGAGAATTTTGTCCCAAATGCAAGAAAAGGACAAGGCCACAGCTAGGGACTGAAGTGAAAAAGGTAGAAGTAACATACTGATGGAGTGTTTAAAGCAATGATCATAAGACAAATCCACTAGACTTGAGAAAAGAGTGGAAGATATTAGTGAGGTCCTTAACATAGAGATAAAACAGAACCAATCGGAGGTGAAGATCTGAACAAATGAGATCAGAAACACATCGGAGGGAATAAAAAGCAGGCTAGAAGTAGCAGAAGAGCGAATTAATGACTTAGAGGACAGAATAATGGAAAATAATCAAGCTCAACAAAAGAGAAAAAAAAGAATTATGCAAATGTAAGAATAAACTCCATCAAATGTAATAACATTCACATTATAGGAGTCCCAGAAGAAAAAAAAAGAGAAAGGTGGGCAGAAAATTTATTTCAAGAAATAAAAGATGAAAACTTACTTAATCTGGGGAAGGAAACAGTTCTAGATCCAGGAGGCACAGGGAACCCCCCCAGGAAATCAACAAAAGCAGATCTAACCAAGACATATTGGGATGCCTGGGTGGCTCAGTTGGTTGGGCCGCTGCCTTCAGCTCGGGTCATGATCCCAAGTTCCTGGGATCAGGTCCCACATCGGGCTCCTTGCTCAGCGGGGAGCCTGCTTCTCTCTCTGCCTCTGCCTGCCGCTCTGTCTGCTTGTGTTCTCTCTCTCTCTCTCTCTCCCTGACAAATAAATAAATAAAATCTTTTTAAAAAAGACATATTGTAACTAAATGGGCAAAATATAGTGATAAAGAAAAAAAAATTTTAAGTGGCAAGACAGAGGGGAAAAAAAAGGTAACATACAAGGGAAACCCTCTAAAGCTACTGAGGGATTTTTCAGCAGAAATTCCAAGTCAGAAGGGAATGACATAATATATTCAAAGTACTGAATGGGAAAAATTTACAGCCAAGAATACTTTATTCAGCAAGGCTATCATTCAGAATAGAAAGAGATAAAGAATTTACCAGAAAAACAAAAACTAAAGGAGTTCATGACCACTCAGTTAGCTCTACAAGAAATATTAAAAGGTACTCTGAATGGAAAGGAAAGAAAAAAAGTGACAGTATGAAGGCAAGAAACACAAAAGCAGTAAAAATGAATATTTCTGTAAAAAATCAGTCAAGGGGGGGGAGGGAGTCAAGATGGCAGAGAAGTAGCAGGCTGAGACTACATCAGGTAGCAGGAGATCAGCTAGATAGCTTATCAAACCATTGTGAACACCTACAAATCCAACGGGAGATCGAAGAGAGGAAGAACAGCAATTCTGGAAACAGAAAATCGGCCACTTTCTGGAAGGTAGGACTGGCGAAGTGAATGAAAAGCGACGGGAGGCTAGACGGCGGGGGAGGGGCCGGCTCCCGGCAAGCGGCGGAGCAACGGAGCACTAAATCGGGAGTTTTAAAAGTCTGCTCCACTGAGGGACATCGCTCCAGAGGCTAAACCGGGGTGAAGCCCACACGGGGTCAGCATGGCCCCAGGCCCCGCAGGGTCACAGAAGGATCGGGGGTGTCTGAGTGTCGCAGAGCTAGCAGGTATCCGAGCGGGGAAGCCAGCTACAGAGACAGAGCCAAGGAGTGAGCTCTCAGCTCGGGGTTACCTTGAACCGGTCGCAGGCCGGGTGAGCTCGGAGCGCGACCAGAGGCGAGGGAGACGGGAGTGGCCGGGGCTTTTCTCTGAGGGCGCACTGAGGAGTGGGGACCCGAAATCTCGGCTCCTCTGGGCTGGAGATGGGGAGGTCGCCATTTTCATTCCCGTCCTCCGGAACTCTACAGAAAGCATTCAGGGAACAAAAGCTCCCGAAAGTGAAACCGAGCGGATTACTTAGCCCGGCCCCTGGTAAGGGCGGTGCAGCTCTGCCTCGGGCAAAGACACTTGAGAATCACTACAACAGGCCCCTCCCCCAGAAGATCAAAAGAAATCCAGCCAAGACCAAGTTCACTTAACAAGGAGAGCAGCGGAACTCCAGAGGAGGAGAAAGCAAAGCGTGGAATTCATGGCTTTCT
>PISX010033732.1:0-14764 GCA_004024625.1 Mellivora capensis | reverse complement strand
AGCCTCCATTTTTTATTGCACCTCACTAATAGCTTTTTTTATTTCAACTTGGTTAGATTTTAGTTCTTTTATTTCTCCAGAAAGGGCTTTTATATCTCCAGAGAGGGTTTCTCTAATATCTTCCATGCCTTTTTCAAGCCCGGCTAGAACCTTGAGAATCGTCATTCTGAACTCTAGATCTGACACATTCCCAATGTCTTTATTGATTAGGTCCCTAGCCTTTGTACTGTCTCTTGTTCTTTTTTTTTGTGGTGAGTTTTTCCGCCTTGTCATTTTTTCCAGATAAGATTATTTGAAGGAGCAAATCAAATACTAAAAGGGTGGCACAGACCCTAGGAAAATGCCCTTTAAAGAAAAAATTGAATTAATGCAAGACTAAAGAATCATGGGGAGAAAGCCATGAATTCCGCGATTTGCTTTCTCCTCCTCTGGAGTTCCACTGCTCTCCTTGTTAAGTGAACTTGGTCTTGGCTGGATTTCTTTTGATCTTCTGGGGCAGGGGCCTGTTGTAGTGATTCTCAAGTGTCTTTGCCTGAGGCAGAGCTGCACCACCCTTACCAGGGGCCCGGGCTGAGTAATCCGCTGGGTTTCGCTTTCGGGAGCTTTTGTTCCCTGAGCTCTTTCCGTAGAGTCCGGAGGACGGGAATGAGAATGGCGGCCTCCTAGTCTCCGGCCCGGAAGAGCTGAGATTTCGGGGGCTCCACTCCTCAGAGAAAAGCCCCGGCCACTCCCATCTCCCTCGCGTCTGGCCACGCTCCGAGCTCACCCAGCCTGCGACCGGTTCAAGGTAACCCCGAGCTGAGAGCTCACTCCTCGGCTCTGTCTCTGTGGCCGGCTTCCCGCTCCAATACCTGCGAGCTCTGTGACACTCAGACACCCCCGATCCTTCTGAGACCCTGCGGGACCTGGGGCCACACTGACCCTCGTGGGCTTCACCCCGGTTTAGCCTCTGGAGCGATGTCCCTCCGTGGAGCAGACTTTTAAAAGTCCCGAGTTAGTGCTCCGTGGCTCCGCCGCTTGCCGGGAGCCGGCCCCTCCCCCGCGGTCTATCCTCCCGTCGCTTTCGATTCACTTCTCTGCCGGTCCTACCTTGCAGAAAGTGGTCTATTTTCTGTTTCCAGAATTGCTGTTCTTCCTCTCTTTGATCTCCCGTTGGATTTGTAGGTGTTTGCAATGGTTTGATAAGCTATCTAGCTGATCTCCTGCTACCTGATGTCGTCTCAGCTGCTACTTCTCCGCCATCTTCTCTCTCCCTCCTTCTCATTACATTTAAAGTAAATTTCTTATTAGCATCATACAGTAAGGACTTGCTAATTTATCCAATCTGACAATTTCTAACTTTCAATTGTAGTGTACAGACCATTTATACTTAGTGTTTTTACTGATATTTATTTGTATTTAAATTCACCACTTTTTGTTTCCTATTTGTCCCATCTGGTTTTTGTTCCTCTTTCTTTTCTTTTGTACTCATTGTTTTATTATTTGTTTTTTTTATTGGCTTATTTGCTATATTTTCTTTTTAAAGTATTTTTGTAGATTTATACTACATACCTTAAACCTATCACCTTCTATCTTCAAATAATACTATACCATTTCATATATGATACAATAACTTTAGAACAGTTTAGTTCTATTTCTCTCCTCCTGGCCTTTGCCCTATTTTTGTGATACATTTTACTTCTACTTATGGTATTAACCCCCACATTACATTATTATTATTGTTGCTTTTAACAGCCAATTATAGTTTCTAGTGATTCAAAAATGAGAAAGATCTTTTTTATCTTTATATTCACATACATTTTTTCTATTCTGGTGCTCTTCATTCCTTTATGTGGTTCAGACTTTCATTTGGTATTGTTTTTCCTTTTCCTTTTGTCTAAAGGACTTACTTTAACATTTCATGCAGTGCAGGTCTATAGACAATAAATTCAGATTTCTATGCCTGAAAAAGTCTGGTTCACCTTTATTGTTGAAAGATATTTTCACTTGGCTGGGTATTATATGTAAGTGATAAATCAATAACTTCTACCCCTGAAACCAATATTATACTACATGTTAACTATCTAGAATTTAAATAAACACTTGAAACAAAGAATTTTTAGATTAACAGTTTCCTTTCACATTTTCCTCTCATTTTAAAAATGTGCTTACCCATTTTCTTCCTTGCTTTATTTCTAATGAGGAGTATGCTTTCATTCCTATCATATTTCTCTGTATTAATATGTTTTTTCCTCCTCTGTTTTTTAAGATCTTCACTTTAATACTAGTTTTAAGAAATTAAACTAAGAAGCACCCTAGTATAATTCTTGATGTTGATACTTGGGTTATTTGCAATTCTTTGAGTTTATGGTTTCTATTAAATTTTTTAAATGACAGTTGTTTCTCTTTTTTTATTCAAGTACATTCAGCACACAGTATTATATTAGTTTCAGGTGTACAATATAACGAGTCAACAATTCTACACAATACTCAGCTCTCATCACAAATGCACTCTTAATCCCTTTCACCTATTTCATCCATCCCTCCACTCACCTCCCCTCTGGTAACCAGAAACAAATTTGTTCTCTATACATAAGAGTCTCTCTCTTTTTTCTCTCTTTCATTTGTTTTGTTTCTCAAATTCCATATATGACTGAAATCATGTGGTATTTGTCTTTCTCTGACTTATTTCACTTAGCATTCTATCCTCTAGATCCATATATGGTGTTGCAAATGGCAAGATTTCCTTATTTTTATGACTGAATAGTATTCCATTATACATTTTTTGAGTAATGTTTTTCACTCCTCCTACCTTCACCCTTTAGGATGCTCATTAAATCCATATAAGGTTGCATGAAGTGTTCCTAAAGCTCACTACTTGAGCTCAGTTCATTTTTCCCAGTTTTTGTTTTCCCTCTGTTTCATCTCAGGGAACTTGTATTCCTGTCTTTGATTCATTAATATTGTCTTCTGTAATGTCTAATCTGCTGTTTTCCCTATTCAAAATATTTTTCCTCACACGTATTTTATTTCTTTTCACTGGAAATGTGACATTGTTCTCTTTCATATTTCCTTTTGCCTCTACTTAAGTTCAATAATTTCTCTACTTTCTTGAACATATTAAAAATAATAATTGATTTAACATACTTACCTACTATTTCAATCAATAGTGTCATTCCTGCATATATTTCTATAAATTAATTTTCTCTCCATGATGAATAACTTTTTTCCTGCTTCTTGACCTGCTTGGTAATTTTTTATTGATGTCAGATAACATAAATTTTACTCTGTTGAGTGCTAGACATTTTTTAATTCCTGTAAATATTCTCGATCTTTATTCAGGGACACAGTTATTTGAAAACACTTTGGTCCTTCAAGATTTATTTTTAAGTTTTGTTAGCCAGAGTCAGAGTGGTCTTTATTCTGGAGCTAATTTTTCAGCACTACTGAGGCAAGAGCCTTGTGAGTATTCTACTCCTTGGATTATGAAGTTCCTGGGTAGGAATATGAACTATTCTGGCCCTGTGTGGGCTCCTGAGATTTTTTTCTTCTGCTTCTTTTGGGTGGCTCTTCCCCTGACTTTAGACGGTTGCCTCACATCCATGTACTGATTAGAACTCAGTTGAGGACTGAAGGGGGTTCCTGGGTAAATCTCCATAACTGTTTCTCTATGTTTCTCTTTCTGTTCTGCAAACTAAATATTTTGGCCTCACTGGACTCCAAATAAAGATGATAAATGGAGGGATCTTTACAACCCCTCAGTCAGGAAGAGGTCTAGGTTCTATGTGACTTACCTCTCTTAGTGGCCTGGAAATTCTGTCCAGTCAGTAAGCCCAAGTCATTCAAAGAGTGCCCCTAATTTTTTTCCTCATTTTCATTGACTCTCAGGAATCACTGCCCTGCTCTGCCTGATGTCCATTCAGCAACAAAAAGTGCCTGAAAACATGACTTTATATATTTTCTTTGAACTTTCAGTTGTTTCAGGCACAAGGGGTAAATCCAATTCCTGCTTTTTGATTTGCTGAAAGTAGAAGTTTAAATATAGTATTTTAAAGTAACTTAAGGCATTTTTCTTTTTGATTATATTTCAGGTAAAATTTCAGAACTAATATAGCATTACAATGTAGCTAAATATGACTTTTTTTCTGTTGGTCTGATTGAGTAGTCTATCACATCAAGCAATCTTTGACCCACTTTGTATAGGGAAGGGGTGGTATGGTTATTCTCAAATAGGGATGCACCTTGATCTCCCTTCTTCATCCCATCCCCCAGTGAAAGCTACATTACTGCACTTTCACCTAATGGAGCACATGCAGAAAATCCTCATCAAGACATTGAGAACAAAAAAGACTGTCACAAATACATCTACAGACTTTGGTTAACTGTTCCCTCAGTGTCTAGCACCATGTGGGACCTTGTTGAGTATAGAAGCAACTGACCTTTTCCCTACACTCCAATGAGCAAGACTCCAGCAAGGATGTTTAACTAGCCTGTAACAAAAAACAACTGAATAGTAATCAAACTTATGAATATAAATCTAATAGTTCATAAAAGGAAGCAAACAGGTAGAATTAGGATGAGCAAATAGTGTTGGTATTAGATGGAACTAAGAGACAAATGAATGGGGAAAAATAGGCTTATAGAAGGAGAAAAGAGAGGTGTGAGCAAATATTTCATGTACTGGGGATACCGCAAGACCTGCCAGGATGAAGCCCTCGAGAGCATGTGACAAGAAAGTGCACTCGTCCAAGGTGAGCCGTGCTCCATCACATGGAGTCAGATCATTATTGTCCAAGCCTGTCTTTCATTGCCATAATCACCACCAAGATCTTTTTACAAAATAGAGGTTGTGTCCTTCCCACATCTATGCATGCACTTGCTCATGTACTGTAACAGCTGTGGGTGGAACCCTATCCAGCGACCTTATCTGGGCACACACTGCTGGCCATGTGAGTGTTGGCTGCCAGTGGCTCCCAGATGACCTTTCTCAAGCAGGACTGCCTTCCCGGGGACTGCATTTTCTTCTACCTTTTTTCCTTCTGCCTTGGGCAGCCAGAGGCCAATGTTTAACTGACACAGGGTTAAAAAAAAACAGGCTCCTTTATCTCAGATTGACCCTAGTCTGGGGTACAATTTGGATTCCCCAAGGGTCAGTCCAAAGCTGGTCTTTAGCCAAGACTACACCCTTATCTGGTTCCTTATCCTCCCCTGCCTCTCTTACTTGTTTCTTCTGGAAGGTTCCTTCCAGTAAATACTTGTAGATGAACTCCCTTGTCAATATCTTCCTCCTGAGAGCCCACTCTAAGACATATACAGATTATATTTCATAAACAAATGGGTTTTCTGTGTAAAAACTGAGAATTCCATAATATACCCTGACCTTTTAATTAGTATTATTGTCAAACTCTGGTTGATGATACCCAAATCAGTCCTCCCATCTTCGTCACCACTCATGGAAGTGCCTCAGGTTCCTTAGAAAATCATTCATGGCCACAGGCCCCATATCCTGGTCAAGTCTCCAAATATACCTCTGTGTCCCTCAGGTTTGGTCCCAGTTCTCATCTATTCTCCCACCTTTAGTTGGGACATCATGATTTCAGTTGTCTCTTGGCTTATGAGCCCACATTGGCCTCAAATTCTCTATTCTGATATTCTTTTGGACATCTAAACATTAGCCTAGGTCAGAGGTCTGGATTACCTGCTTGACCTAATAAGGGGTTCAGAATTTTTTTTCTCCTCAAGCCTTGGTTCTGGGTCTCCTACTCCTAGTCCTGAGTCCCAGAGCCAAGCTGCAACATTAGTGCCCTGCTTGTGCCCTGGCAGGGGCAGGCTCAGAGGCCTCAGTCTGCCCATTTTCTGGCTATGGAATTAAAGTCTCAGAATCTCAGTTCTTGATTGGGTTGGTGACCCAATGATCCCCTCCCAACTCTCACATGGCAGAGTCACAGCCTGTTAATTATAAACCATAGCCTCTCTGAAATCAACTTTCTTGCCATTATCTTGCTCAGGAAATGTCTCTAGGCACCCAGAAACCAAGCCTCAGCAAGTAAAGGTCTCACTTGATCAGGCAGTCAACAGGTGCCCCAGCTTGATTCACCTATTCCCCCTTGGGATGAGGCGACCTTTTCTATTCTACTCTGGCTCCTGGCCTTGCCTTCTTAGTTCCATACATTCTTTTGTGCCCACCTCTCCAAACCCCCCCAGAAATAATGCATTCTAGGGAAGTAGACAGAATGGTTTCTTTTCCCTTGTCTTCATCATTTTCCCCATTTTCTTCTGCTCTGCCTACTCACAAAATCCCCCTGCCCTTACTCTATGAAGCTACCAGCAGAGTCTACATGGTTTCTGTTTTAGTCCCAATAATTCACTTATACTTTTCTGATTGGCTATTCATTGGATAGCCCCAAAATTATTTTTAATTTCTTTTTTAAACTTTGTCTCAAGAATGAAAATAATTGAAAATCAGCCAAAGGAATATAGACTAAAATTCTACAATACATAACATTTAAGACCATGAGCTCTGGTACCAAATAGGCATAGTTTTTATCTCACCTCTTTTACATCCTATGTATGGGCTTCAGTTTCTTCATCTGCAAAATGGGGATAATAGAATCTTCTTCAAAAGAACATCATATGAGTAAATTGATAGATTAGATGTAAATCATTTAGAACATGAGCTAGAGATAAATGATATATAAAGCTATTTTTATTTTGACTTGTGTTTTTCAGAGCTACGAATGTAGTCCTTACTCAAAAACTGATCTTCCAGAGAAAGAAGAAGATGGCAGAGTAGGAGAATCCTGAGCTCACCTCCTCTCACAGATACAAGAAATAACAACTAGATGTCATGCAACTCACTGTGAATACAACCTGACTGGCAAAACATATATTCTATAACTAAAGACATAAAGAAAGGCCACATTGAGAAAATAGAAGAGGAACAGGCACAGTGAGAAAATAAGCTGCCAGTATGGCTAGGACCCACAAGTGGGAGGTGCATCATAGGCATGGAAGCACACACTAAGACACAGGAAGTTCAAGCCCCAAATCAGTCATGTCCGGCCCTGGAGATCTACACCAAAAGATAAGCTCCCATAACATCTAGTTTTGAAAATCAGAAGGTCTTGGCTGCAGGAGATTTGAAGGGCTATAGGAAACTGAGCCTCCATTCTTAAAGGGCCAGCAAACTTTATCACTCAGTCTGAGGTTGAGCATGGAAGTAGAAGTTTGAAGAGTACCTGGGGTACATGTGAAAGAGATTTAGTTAGTAATTTTAAGAAGTATGCCCAAGGGACAGAGATCTGCAGGAGCTTTCTCTGGGACTGGAGCTGCTACTAGGCACCATTTTTTCTTGCCCTCTTCAGCCTAACTGGCTGAACACTTTGGGAAACCAGTTTTGACACCTTTAATCTACCTTGCTAGGACTGGGAACCCTGCCCTGCCTAACTTGCCTGCCCCAAGATGTACCCCTCCAAAGTGGCTCCTGCCCCCACCATATCCAGCAGGCAGCATTGGCCAAGATCTGTACCTCCAGAGAAAGCCCTAACCTGGGCAAATGGGAAAGTAATCCTACTCACCAGCATTCCCACAGTAATTATAGCCCAGTCTCTCAGTCAGCAATGCCAGGATCAAGCTCTGTCCATCAGTGTACCTGCAGATGTTGAGGCTGGTCATTGCAGACAACCAGGCTGAAGTCTATCCCCCTTGTAAATTAACAACAACTGCAGCCAAACTTCACACTCAGCTGTAGTAGGGGCGAGGCTTGCCTATCAATATGCCCATAGCAGCCACAGTCCAGCCAGAACACAAGTGAACATGCAACCCATTCAGGCAACACCCCAGAAACACCAGGTTCTGGAGACCAGCAGGCATTGTACACAGGGCACCACAGGGCCTCTTCTACACAAGGTCACTACTTTCAACAACATAAGACATAGTTTCCCTACTTAATACATAGAAACAAACAGAAAGAGTCAGATAAAAGGAGGGGACTGAGAAATATGATCCAAACAAGAGAATAAGACAGAACGCCAGAAAAATACCTAATATAAATGGAGATAAGCAATATGTTAGTTAAAAGAGTTCAAGGTAATAGTCATAAAGATAGTCATTACGGTTGAGAGAGGAGTGGATTAATTCAGTGAAAACTTTAGCATAGAAATAGAACAAATTTAAATGAATTATTCAGATCTAAGGAATACAATAACTAAAATAAAAAATACACTAGAGTACATCAGCAGCAGATTAATGGATGCAGAAAAACAATTTAGCAATATGGAAGAAAGGGTAGTGAAAGCAAACAAGCCAAACAGCAGATAAATATTATTATTTTTTTAAATGAGGCTAGGTTAATAAACTTCTGTAACAACATCTAGTATACTAACATTTACATTATAGGCCTTTTAGAAGACAGAAAGGGACAAAACATATATGTGAAGAAAGAAGAACTGAAAATTTCTATAACCTGGGTAAGGAAACAGGACCCACAGAGAGTCCCAAACAAGATGAACTGAAGGAGGTCCACATACATGAGAATTAAAGCAGAAAACAAATAAGTAAATAAATAACATAAATATTCTTAAAGGTAGCTAGAGAAAAGCAAACAATTGCATGCAAAGGAAACCCCTTATGCTATCAGATGATTTTTCAACAGAAACTCTGCAGACCAGAGAAGTGGCATGATATATCCAAACTTCTGAGAGAAAAAAACCTACAACCAAGAACACTCTAATCCAGCAAAATTGTATCATTCAGCATTGAAAGAGAGATAAATTTCCCAAACAAAAGTTAAAGGAGTTCATCACTGCTAAACCAGCCTTATAAGAAATGCTAGAGAGACTTCTTTAAGTGGAAAAGAAAATGCCATAACTAGAAGAAAAGTATGAAAAGAACACACTTCATTGGTAAAAAGAAACACAGAATAAAGGTAGTAAATGAATCACTTATAAAGCTAACTTAAAAGTTAAAAGACAAAAGTAGTAAAATCAATTGCATCTACCAAAATTAGTCAAGGGATTCACAAAGAAAAGATATTAAATATGACATCACGTACATAAAACATGGAGCAGGGTGTAAAAATGTAGTGTTTTCAGAATGTACTTGAACATAAGCAACCATCAAATTAATATAGATTGCTACATGCATAGGACGTTATACATGAACTCTGTGGTAACAACAAACCAAAAACCTATAATATATACGGAAAAAATAATAAAAATAAAGAAACCTGAGCATAATACTAAAGAAGGTCATCAAATCACAAAGGAAGAGAGTAAGAGAAAGAAAAAGGAACAGAGAAGAACTATAAAAACAACCAGAAAACAATGAGTAAAATGGCAATAACTACACACCTATCAATAATGACTTTAAATGTAAATGGTATAAATATTCCCATCAAAAGACATGGGGTGATTGAATAGATAAAAAAGACCTATCTATATGTTGCTTATGAGAGACTCACCGCAGACCTAAGGACATATACAGACTGAAAGTGAAGGAATGGAAAAAGACACCTCATACAAATGGAAACAAAAAAAAAGAGCTGGGGTAGCAATACTTACATCAGAAAAAAGAGACTTTAAAACAAAGACTGTGGGACACGTGAGTGGCTCAGTTGATTAAATGATTAAGCGGTTGCATTCAGCTCAGGTCATGATCCCAGGGTCCTCAGATCAAGCCAAACATCGGGCTCCCTGCTCAGCAGAGAGCCTGCTTCTCCCTCTCCCTCTCCCTCTGCCTGCTGCTCCTTCTCCTGTGCTCTCTCTCTGTCAAATAAAAAAATAAAAATCTTTAAAAATAAATAAAAATAGAATAAAATAAAACAAGTGTAACAAGAGACAAAAAGAACAAGTACATAATGATAAAGGGATCAAGTCGACAAGAAGCTATAGTAATTGTAAATATCTATGCATGCAACATATAAGCATATAAATATATGAAACAAATATTAAGGGAGAAATTGACAATAATACAACAGTAGTAGGGAATGTTAACACCCGTTACATCAATGGGTAGGTCATCCAGACAGAAAATCAACAAGAGAACAGCAGCTTTGAACAACACATTAGACTTGATGGACTTAAGTGATATACAAAGAACATGCCATCCAAAACCAGTGGAATACACATTGTTTCCAAGAGCACATAGGATATTTTCCAGGATAGATCATGTTAGGCCACAAAAATAGGCTCAGGAAATATAAGAAGACTATAATTACAACAAGCACCTTTTCTAACCACAACACTATGAAATCGGAAATCACTCTTGTAAGGAAAAAAGAAAAACAAGAAAACACACAAGTCACATGCTAGTAAGCAACAAATGAATCCCTGAAGAAATCAAAGATTAAATCAAAAAGTGCCTTACAACAAATGAAAATGAAAACACAATGGTTCAAAATTCTTGGGACACAGAAAAATCAGTTCTGAGAGGGAAGATTAGAGCACCACAGGACCACCTCGAGAAACAAGGAAATAACAATATAAACTTACACATAAAGGGACTAGGAAAAGAAAAACAAACAAAAACCTAAAACCATTAGTAGGAAGGAAATAATAAAGATTAGAGCAGAAATAAATGAAATAGAAACTTCAAGTAGAAAGTATCAATGAAACTAACAGCTTGTTATTTGAAAAGACAAAATTTATAAAGCTTTAATCAGATTGGCCAAGAAAAAAAGAGAGAACTCAAATAAATAAAATAAGAAATGAAAGAGAAGTTAACTGACACCACAGAAATAGAAAGAACTATAAGAGAGTACTACAAAAAATTATATGCCAACAAACTGGACAGCCAGGAGGAAATGGATAAATTCCTAGGAACAAATAATCTTCCAACACTAAATCAGGAAAAAATAAAAAATATAAACAGACTGATTACTAGTAACAAAATTGAATCAGACATCAAAAACTCCCAACAAACAAAATTCTGGGACAAGATGATTTCACAGGTAAAAATCTACCAAACATTTAAAGAAGAATTAATACTTGGTTTGCAGGGAGGAAATAAGATGGTGGAGTATTAGGGGGACCCAATGTTTGCATCATCCCTGGAATACAACTAGAGAAATATCAAATCATTCTGAACACCCAAAAAAAACAAAAACAATCTGAGAACTGACAGAACAAACTGCATAACTAGAGAGAGAAAAGAGGCCACCTTATGGAAGGTGGGAGGTGAGAATATGTGATTTGGGAGAGAAAAAAAGGAGTCAAGACTGTAGAGGAGAGGGAGCACTGATCATGTGGAGAGGAGGAGAGGGAGAGAGAGAAAGGGAGAGAGAGGGAGGAAGGAAGGGAGGGAAAGAGAGAGAGCAGTGCACAGTTACACAAGAGAAACACTTCCCCGAAACCACTGACTGGGAAAACAAGAGAGTCTCATTATCATGAGTTTTAAAATCAGTGGAGCTCAAAGGCTGAAGTTTTAGAAGTCTGCACCATGATGAGGCAGAGCCCAGCAGGCATAGAGGTGTTCCTATGGAGAAGGGGGGTAGAGGCCCAGGAGTGGACAGCATGGTCCCTGGGATGTGCTGGGAGAGACAGTTCCCCTTCTTGGAGTGCATTTGGGAGAGGGGGCATTGCCTTGTAGGGGAAAAAAGAGCCAGCAGGCACCATTGTGCTGCCCTATTCATTAGCATAGGAGCAGAGGTACCTGCTGAGGGCAGCCAACTTGGACATGAGCTTTTTGCTGCATTTTACTCTAAACTCCAAGCTGTCGTGTGCATTCATGTAGCTATCCTTCTGGGACAAACCAACACCAGCCCCAGTATGGTTAGACCCTCCCCCAAGGAGTCCCTAATTGCAGAGTTAAAAGACTTAAAAACTAGTCAGGCCAAAATAAAAAATGCTTTAACCAAGATGCAAAACTGACTGGATGACCGCTAATGACCACAAGGATGGAAGAATCAAAAGAATGAATAAATGATATAAAAGATAAAACTATGGAAAACAATGTAACTGAAAAGAGGAAAAGAAAATACAGGATCACAAAGGTAGACTTAGGGAATTCAGAGAGCCATAAAATATAATAATATTTATATCACAGGAGTTCCAGAAGAGAGAAAAAATGGGGCAGAAGTTTGATTTGAGCAACGGATAGCTGAAAACTTCCCTAATCTGGAGAAGGAAGCAGACATCCAAATCCAGGAGGCACAGAGAACTCCCATAAAAATCAACAAAAGCAGGCCAAGAGCAAGATATAACTGCATTATACAGAGATAAGGGGAAAAAAAAACCCTAAAAGCAGGAAAGAAAAAGAAATCTCTAACTTACAAAGGAAGACAAATCAGGTTAGCTCCAGATTTATTCATAGGAACTTCACAGGCCATAAGAGAGTGGCATGATATAGTCAATGTGCTGAATAGGAAAAATATGCAGTCAAGAATACTTTATCTAAGAAGGCTGTCATTCAGAATAGGAGAGAGAAAAAGTTTCCCAGGCAAACAAAAACTAAAAGAGTTCATGACCACTAAACCAGTCCTACAAGAAATAGGAAAGGGGACACTTTGAGTGGGAAAGAAAGACCAAAAGTGAAAAAGACTAGAAAGCAACAGAAAAAATCTCCAGAAACAACTTTATAGGTAACGCAAGGGCACTTAATTCATATCTATCAATAATCATTCTGAATGTAAATGGACTAAATGTTCCAATCTAAAGACATAGTGTTTCAGAATGGGAAAAAAAAAGTCTATATGCTGTCTACAAGAGACTCATTTTATTTATAATTTTAAAAGTCTTTTTGTTAAAGCTTTTATTTATTTATTCAAGGTAGTGAGAGAGAGCATGAGAGGAGAAGGTCAGAGGGAGAAGCAGATTCCTTGGGGAGCTGGGAGCCTGATGCAGGACTCGATCTTGGGACTCCAGGATCATGACTTGAGCTGAAGGCAGACACTTAACAACTGAACCCCCCAGGCACCTAAGAGACTCATTTTAAACCTGAAGACACTGGTATATTAAAAATTAGGAGATGGAGAAAAATTTATCATGCTAATGGACATCAAAAGAAAGCCAGAATAACCATTCTTTTTTTTTTTAAGATTTTATTTACTTGACAGAGAGAGACACAGTGAGAGAGGGAACACAAGCAGAGGGAGTGGAAGAGGGAGAAGCAGGCTTCCCGCTGAGCAGAGAGCCCGATGCGGGGCTCGATCCCAGGACCCTGGGATCATGACCTGAGCCGAAGGCAGACGCTTAACGACTGAGCCACCTAGGTGCCCCCAGAATAACCATTCTTATATCAGATAAACTGCATCAAAGACTCTAACAAGAGATGAGATGGGACACTATATCATAATATATAATAAAAGGGTATATCCAACAAGAATATCTAACAATTGTAAATATTTATGCCCCCAACTTGGGAATACCCAAATACATAAATCACTTAATAAAAAAGCATAAAGAAACGCGTTGATAATAATACAATAATAGTAGGGGAGTTTATAATCCAGCTTACAACAATGGGCAGATTATCTAAGCAGAAAATCAACAAGGAAAAATGGCTTTGAATGCACACTGGACCAGATGGACTTAACAAATATATTCAGAACATTTCATCCAAAAGAGGAAGAATATACATTCTCTTTGAGTACACATGGAACATTCCCCAGAATAGATCACATATGGGATCACAAACCAGGACTCATCAAATACAAAAAGACTGAGATGATACCATGCATATTTTCAAACCACAGTGCTATTAAACTTGAAGTCAACCACAAGAAAAAATTTGGTAAGACCACAAATATGAGGTTAAATAACATCCTACTAAATAATGAATGGATTAACCAGGAAATTAAAGAAGAAATAAAAGAAAACATGGAAGCTAATGAAAATGGAAACATGACAGTACAAAACCTTTGGCATGTAGCAAAAACAATCATAAGAGGGAAATATATAACAATACAAGCCCACCTCAAAAAGCAAGAAAAATCACAAACACAAAACCTAACCTGACACCTAGAGGAGCTAGAAAAGAAATAGCAAATGAAGCCTAAAGCCAGCAGAAGAGAGGAAATAATGAATATTATAGCAGAAATAAACTATATAGAAACAAAAACAAAACAAAACAAAACAAAACAAAAAAACACAAACTAGAACAGATCAAAGAAACTAGTAACTGGTTCCTTGAAAGAATTTTAAAAAATGATAAACCTCTACCCAGAATTATCAGAAATAAAAAAGAAAGGATCCAAATAAAAAAAAATCATGAATGAGACAGGAGAGTTCAGAACCAACACCATAGAAATATAAACAACTATAAGAGAATATTATAAAAATTCTATGACAACAAATTGGGCAATCTGGAAGAAATGGATAAATTCCCAGAAACATATAAATTACCAAAACTGAAAGAGTAAAAATGGAAAACTTGAACAGATCTATAACCAGAAAAAAAATTGAATCACTAATCAAAATCTCTCAACAAACAAAAGTCCAGGGCCAGATGGCTTCCCAGGAGAATTCCACCAAACATTTAAAGTAGGGTTAACACCTATTCTTCTCAAACTGTCCTAAAACATAGAAATGAAAGTAAAACTTCCAAACTCATTCTATGAAGCCAGCATTATCCTTTTTTTTTTTTAATTTCTATTTCTTTTCAGTGTAACAGAGTTCATAGTTTTACACCACACCCAGTGCTCCATGCAATGCGTGCCCTCCACAATACCCACCACCTGGCTCCCCCAACCTCCCACCCCCTGCCCCTTCAAAACCCTCAGGTTGTTTTTCAGAGTCCATAGTCTCTCATGGTTCATCTCCCCCCCAATTTCCCTCAACTCCTTTCTCCT
>PISX010033731.1:0-14737 GCA_004024625.1 Mellivora capensis | reverse complement strand
TCCCATATCCCCAGTACCTACTACAGCACCTGCCACATTCACCATTGAATGAATAAATTAATGGTTTTTGGCAAAATGACTGATACTTTTAAGTTTGCCTCTTTATTTTCAGAGCATACTATATAAGTGAAGACAATGGCTTTGTAATCATACAGTCCTGGCTTTAAACTTGGACTGCGATTGGCCTTACGGCCATATAGTCCTTGCTTTGAACTTTGACTGCTGTTGGCCTATCTTATGGTCTTCCTGAATCTCCATTTCATTATTTGAAAGAAGGGTGGGAAGAAAGAACACCTGTATCTACCCCCCAAGGTCTCTGAGGATTATGGAAATAATGCCCAATTTCTAGCATGTT
Source organism: Mellivora capensis (assembly GCA_004024625.1). Taxonomy (NCBI): domain Eukaryota; kingdom Metazoa; phylum Chordata; class Mammalia; order Carnivora; family Mustelidae; genus Mellivora; species Mellivora capensis. The sequence goes on along the minus strand of PISX010033731.1, from coordinate 14,382 downwards.
CAGTTTTCAAAAATATGAATCAGGTATATTACTACTTGGAAGGTCTCTGAAATGTTCCAAGAAAACATTTCAGATCATAAAACCTAGGACGCTCTGGCCTGGCCCTGTGGAAAGGGACAAAGCCAGGTTTGAAATAAACACTCCAAGAGGTCCTCCTGACCCCAAATCTTCTCATCTCCTCTCCCCCAACCCCGACAACTACAGCCCCCGTCACCCCCTGGAGTTGCACCTCCCTTCGTGCTCCCCACACAGGCCAACTGCTCCTGGTGTTCCCAGCATTACATCTCCCAAGCCTGCAGATCCGTTAACTGAGTTAAATCATTTTCTCCAAAAAAACCACACAAAAAAACACTCCTTAGCAAGTGCACTATGTTGGTCTACTTATCTGACAAACCCTATCCAACTCATTGCAGCTTGTCATACAGCAGAAACCCCACACAGCAAGACAAACGATACGTTTTAAAGGGACGCTCAGACACTGAATTGGACCTGTTGGGACAGAGGACTCTACAGGCCTGGAAGTTCAAGGTGAAGTCAATCTATGCTGTTGCTTTGCCCAAGTCCAGTCCCAGAAAAAAATGATAGTTTTCTACGTCTTCATAAGATTTAACATTCTCTCTCTCTTTCACACACACACACACACACACACACACACACAGTGTTTCACTCGGCAGTATCGTCCCCAGCTCTTACCAGTCAGTATCTCTAATACCTTTAATTAGGTTTATGGGCACAAAGGAGCCTCAGGCTGAGTATTTATTCCTTTGTAACTGTCTGAAAACTGACAAGAGACGACTGTATCTGCTCACATTGATAGTGAACTCTACTTCCTCTACAAGACATTGTTTCACATTATCTGAATTTTATTATGGCATTACTGTCCCTGGATCTCATTAATACAGATACATTAAACCGTGCTCTGTGTGAAATGTAATAAAGACCACAGTAAGGCCTGTAGGGAGATGGCCCTGGGTTTGAATCTTCTCTCTCCCGCTTACTAGCTATGTCACTCTGGGAAAGCCGCCAAAGCCTGCTGAGCTGAATAACCCCCATCTTATGGAACTGTTCTGAGAATTTCAACATATAAGCCATAGGCACAGAGCAGGTACTCATCAGGTGGCAGCTTAAAACATGCAGGGGTGCCCAACACTTCAATCCGCAGCCTGCCGAAGTTGGGTATAAGGCTATCGGTGACTTTGGCAAAGAGTTTCGAAGAAAATACAGGATCGATAGTGTGTTCTCTTGGAGAACAGGGGACAATCAGGAACAATGGGAACCCACTTGACTTAGTGTAGGCCTGGGGTAAAACTGGTTTCACATCCCAAAGTTGAGCCACAAATTAAAACCTTCCCAAGAATTCTTATGAGTCACCCCTGAAATTGACCCGAATAAAGAAAGCCAATGTTAGCCACATATCTGAATTCTGTATGCACATTCAACATCAGGAATAAGAAAGTGTGGTGAATTGCTAGAGGGCATGCATTCCATTGAGGGCTCTGGGAAAGACCGGTCTTCTCTCAAGTTATCCCGGGAAAGTCGACTTCATTTACCCCTGCTCTTAGGAAGGCACCACCTCGTGGCTGCTACCAGAAGTAACGGTACAAAATTCGCCTCTGGATCTCTTGGAGTTATCTATGCATTTTTCTTTTAATTTACTCATTCAGAAAATATTTACTGGGTCCTTATTATACATCAGACAAGGTCCTTATTATACATCAGACAAGTGATAAGTGCTGGATGTACAAAGCAGAATAAGATTCAGCGGTGGCTTTCCAGACTTCGAGCTCTGTTACAGAGCTGTCATCATCATCAAGACAGTATGGTACTGGCACAAACACAGACACATCGATCAATGGAACAGAATAGAGAGCCCAGAAATAGACCCTCAACTCTATGGTCAACTAATCTTTGATAAAGCAGGAGAGAATATCCAATGGAAAAAAGACAGTCTCTTCAAGAAATGGTGTTGGGACAATTGGACAGCCACATGCAAAAGAATGAAACTGGACCATTTCCTTACACCACACATGAAAATAGACTTAAAATGGATGAAATACCTCAATGTGAGGTAGGAATCCATCAAAATCCTAGAAGAAAACACAGTCAACAACTCTGTGACCTCAGACGCAGCAACTTCTTGAGAGACTTGTCTCCAAAGACAACGGAAACAAAGGCAAAAATAAACTATTGAGACTTCATCAAGATAAAAATCTTCTGCATAGCAAAGGAAAGAGTGAACAAAATGAAAAGGCAACTCAAGGAATGGGAGAAGATATTTGCAAATAACTTATCAGATAAAGGGCTAGTATCCAAGATCTATAAAGAACTTATCAAACTCAATACCCAAAAAGAAATAACCCAGTCAAGAAATGGGCAGAAGACAAGAACAGACATATCTCCAAAGAAGACACCCAAATGGCCAACAGACACATGGAAAAATGCTCAACATCACTCAGCATCAGGGAAATACAAATCAAAACCACAGTGAGATACCACCTCACACCAGTCAGAATGGCTAAAGTTAACAAGGCAGGTAATAACAAATGTTGGCTAGGATGCAGAGAAAGGGGAACCCTCTTATACTGTTGGTGAGAATGCAAGCTGGTACAGCCACTCTAGAAAACAGTATGGAGGTTCCTCAAGAAGTTAAAAATAAGCTACCTTACAACCCAGCAACTTCACTACTGGCTATTTATTCCAAAGCTATAAATGTAGTGATCTGAAGGGGCACCTGCACCCCAATGTTCATACCAGCAATGTCCACAATAGCCAAACTATGGGAAGAGCCGAGATTTCCATCGACAGATGAATGGAAAAGATGGGGCATATATACATATAAAATGGAATATTACTCAGTCATCAGAAAGAATGAATACTTACATTTACATCAGCATGGATGGACTTGAAAGGTATTATGCTGAGCAAAATAAGTCAATCAGAGAAAGGCTATTGTCATATGGTTTCATCATATGTGGAATATAACAAACAGTACAGAGAATCATAGGGGAAGGAGGGAGGAAACTTAATGGGAAGTAATCAGAAAGGGAGAACAACCATGAAAGACTCTTAACTATAGGAAACAAACTGAGGGTTGCTGGAGGAGTGGTGGGTGGGGGGATGGGACAACTGGGTGAAGGGCATTAAGAAGGGCATATGATGGGATGACTGGGTGGCTCAGTCGGTTAAGCCACTGCTTTTGGCTCAGGTCATGATCCCAGGGTCCTGGAATCGAGTCCTGCATCAGGCTCCTTGAGGAGCCTGCTTCTCTCTTTGCCTCTGCCTGCCACTCTGCCTGCTTGTACGCTCTCTCTGACAAATAAATAAATAAATAAATAAATAAAACCTTTAAAAAAAAAAAAGAAGGGCACGTGATGTGATGACCCCTGGATGTTACACGCAACTGACAAATTGTTGAATACTACATCTGAAACTAATGATCTATTATATATGTCTAATTAAATTTAAATTTAAAAAAAAGATTCAGTGGCAGCTTTCAATGAGCCCATGATCAAGACCACTGTTGGGTAATGCAGCTGCATGTAGCCAGAACAGTAGAGATCACGATCCTGCTCTAACTTGGACCAAGCTCTGACCCTTCCCCTCCCCTGATGTCCCTTACCTCAGAAGAATTTTTTGCCAATAGATGGCTCTCCTTTGCTTGAGTGCACCAAGGTCTTTCCAGCTCATCCCTTCTGCCTCCATTAACCATCCTTTCAACTGCACCAGGGACAGTCTCATTCCATGCTCAAAACGAAATTTCTTGCCCAATCCTCCCCTGAGGAAGGCTTGGATTTGGGGGGGGGGGGATGTTGTTCATTTTCTTTTTTGTACAGTTTAACTGCTTCCCATGACTCAACCTGCCTGGGAATGTTTCCCTTTTCATCCCCACGCTTCCCTTTCTCCCTCTCCTTCTGTGAAGAAACAGACAAGTGAAAGACAATGGATTGAGAAATAAAAAGAACATTCTAGTCCTGCCTTTCTCCTAGTTTCATCCCCTGACATTTTAAGCAGACATTTTCAGAACTCTTATTTCAGAATTTCCTGTGGCACGTTCTAGTGAATATCTAGTTTTAATTCCTTGAGGGTAAATTTGATTTAGGGAAATAGTCAAATTTCAGATGGGAGTCCCTACTGATGACTCAGATAGGTGACTGAACTGGGTTCATGTCATCATGAGTCCAAAAATGAGTTGTAGCTATTAAAGAAGGAAATTGACTTTCTTGGGTAGCTGGAAGGCAATTTAGAAAGGGAGCTCCTCCAAATGTATTTTGAGCTCTAAGAAGCTTCAGCGAAATAAGTATATATCTCCCAAGGCCCTTACTCAGAAAAGTTATACTCATTTTGGATGCATAAGTTTTCTCAGTATTTTAGGATCACATATGAAAAAGTACTAAGGAAATCAATGGGGATGGCAGGTTGGTCAGGACTGGGAGAGTTACAGGGGCTCAGGGGATGGCCCGGCCCATCTTCTGAAGTTGGGATTGGCCTAGAATAGGCAGGACATCCCTTCGAACTGAGTGAAGGCTGGAGGTAAAGATGGATACAGGTTGAGAGGACGTAAGTCTGAGCTGGGGCATGAAGAGAGAGTGAGTTTACACAGAGGGAATGAAAAAAGTGCTCACCTTGTGAGCCCAGATATATTTACCTAAGTGACACATTTATGATGCCCAGCAAAGGTCATTACTGGAGGAAAGTCAGATATAAAACTGGAAGACAGGTAGAGTACAGCCCAGTTAGGAAAGTCACTGAATACTACTCTGAAACCTTTGGACATTTCACCATGGATGCTGGGAAGCATGAAAGAATTCTGAGCAAAGGACATAAGAGATCAAAGTGGGGTCTTGATCACACATGACAGGGTAGAGGCAGCCGGGTTCAAAATTGGGAAAGGCCTGTGGATTTAGTCAGATGGAAGTTCAAATTCTGGTTTTACCACTTACTGGATCAGTGAGCAACTATGAAAAAGTCAGTTTCCTCATCTGTAGAATGGGAATAATGCCAGCATCATCAAGTCCTTGTGAAGGTCCCACATCTGGCACCAAGTCAGCACTCAAACGATGGCCTCTATATTCCAGCACATTGGTGGTTGGAGATCAGAAGACAGAGGTGACCAGCCAAGAGGAATCCCTTAGGAGCAGGCTGTTACCATAATTCTGAAATGGCATGGCAACATGTTCAACCAAGCAACGGTGTCCTTCCCCCAAGGCAGTGGAAATGAAGAGTTTGTGGCCACACATATATCAAAGAAAGTCAAAGAAGCTCGGTGATTTAGATAAGGAAACAGGATGGAAGGGTCAGGTTCAGGCTTAGAGCCTAGGTTCTGGGAGAAAATGGTGCCACCAGCAGAGTCAGGGAGGGGAGAATGGGGTTCCACATGGGAAAGGACCTGCGTTGGCAAGACATGGGAAGGAAGAGGTCTGAAGCAAACTGGGTTTGCTCCTTCAATCCCTTGGAGACTTTGCTTTTCCCAAATATGCTGTCATCTCAGAAGCTTTCCCTAACCATCCCCTACACACATTGTCAGTCTCCATCCCCAGTACTTCAGAACAGACGGAACTACCTGATATGGTACATGTTTGTTTTCTGGTGGGTTTTATGGTCTGGCTGCCAGCCCAAGAAAACATATGCTCCAAGGGACACAGCCTTTATTTCCTTTTGCTCTGTATCCCTATGGCTAAAGCAGTGCCTGAGACACAGTAGGAGCTCAATATAGATTAGTTGTTGTAATTAATATGTTTTCAAGAGTGCCTGCCATATAAAACACATTCATTAAATTAGCGTTTCTTGGTGAATATCTCAAAAAAATTATAAAAAGAGAAAGACAGATGGGAAGTACTATACCTTGAAGAAGTCACACTTACTCACCAGGAAGAGGAAGAAGAATTAATGAGCTGCTGGGGTTATAGATTCACAAAGCTGGGCCTTTTTTAGAGTAGGAAAGAGTGATGAGATGTGCCCCAGGGAGGCCACACCACAGACCACGTAGCCAGAGGCTCTTCCACATGCTACTGCTGAAAATGGAAAAGGGAGGCAAGACGAATTTTCCTTGGAACAGGTTAATGGCTATGAAAGGGGAAGAAAGGGTATATCCTGGCAACAAAGAAGCAAGGAGCTTGGGCTGAACAAATTTCTGACAATACGAAACTGACCTGCGATGGCCTCTTTGGCCCAATCTTTCCCTTTTCTCTTGTCAAATCATTTGGAAATCCAGATTCCGGCAGAGTTCACAAGAGCGCACTTAGCTGGGAGACCAAACATCAGGCTAATTAGCAGATTCATAATTGACTGCCCCAGATAGACAGGATTGCAACATCAGCTCACCCAGTAAATATGCCTATTATGCATTGAGAACATTTTTGACGAAGTCATTAACACAACTTCACAGAGAAACAGGTCTACAGTGTGGGTGGAAGAGAAGTTCCACCACTTCCCAAGCTTTCCTACATAGCAGATCAGGGCTCAGAGAGGCCACAACCACTCAAGACCACCTCTCAGGAAGCATCCGGTAACATGCAATATTCCAGAAGGCTCTTACAGGCACTGAGCAAAAATTTCCAAGGCCATCTTTCAATTCAAGTTAAGATGCTGCTAAATTTCACAGCAAACAAGGGTGAGTGGTGGCGGAGTGCTCTGGAGTCCGTCCTCAAGCCATTAAGTGAGATGACAGTGTTAGCCGTCTGCAGTCCCCTAATCACAAAATACAACAGCCACAGTCTCCATCTGTCTCCAAGGCCTTGATTTCAGAATGTGAATAAACAAACCAAGAAGGGACATAAAAACCCAACTCTCTGTGGCCTTCCAGAAACCACAGGCATGACGACACATCCTTAAAACATGTCTTAGTAGACCTGGGAGAAAGATATATTCCTCCAAAATCTTATCAACATGGGAAACAACTGGTCCCCATTAATTCCCTGAGGCACTGTCATGCTGAAAAGGAATGTACCCATGTTTCTTCCTCAACTGTTGAAGACCCCTAAAAAAACCCTGCTTTTCAGATTAATTTAAATCTACCGAAATTCCAAAAATCTCACAAATGCAATCATGATTCTGTTCTAGAATTATCAGATGAGACAACTGTGTCAATATATTAGGAACATTAGGTAGAAAAGAGTGCTGGCCTTTGCAGTAGTCACTCTGAGAAGGGGCACACTTAATACCCAGTGCTCCCACTGTTCAGGCCATTTAAGAAGAAAGAATATCTGACAAATCTGAGTTCCTTGCTTCGCTCTGCCTCTGACCAATTGCTGGGCCAGTTACTTAACTTTTATATTTAAAAGGAGTTATGAGGATTTTGTAAGAATTTTATGAGCTGATAGCAAAGGACTTTGCATGCTGCCTGGCTCACGGTTAGTTCCTTTAGGGATCCAATTTTTGAGGGTGTTTTGTTTTTTTGTTTTTGTTTTTGTTTTTTTTTGTTTTTTTGCTTCATTGGATTTTGCTTTGCTTTTGTTTTTTGAATGCTGTGGTTGCATTCAGAGGGCAGCCTCTCATTTCAGTAAGATGGTAAGCTAAGGTGACACATTCACATATTCTGGCCACAAGCACCTGGAAATATCAGTTTCTTCCTAAATGCATAATTGAACCTGCAATAATGAAGGAGAAATTAGCAGGGGCCAGAAATGAAGCAGCAATGGAAAAGCAGAACTAAGCAGAGGAATCAACTAGGCAGCTTCCTCCAGAGGTAAGGGAGGTCATGGGGAAGAGGATGGAATAGAACAAGTATCGATCCAGGAAAAATAATGGTTTAGATGTCAACTAGCACAGAGGGACCAGAAGCAAACCCCAAAGGGCCTGCCCAAAGTGGAATTCTGGCTGCCCCATGAAGAGCTGCAACCACAGAGAAAATGGGTTGAAAAGCATTCTCCCCCCAACTCAGATGCCTTATAGACCTCTGTTTGACTTCAAGAAGGGAAGACAGAAGGTCCCTGAAAAATTTAAACCCCAGACTTCTGCTTCTGGGGTACAATTTTAGGCTACTTGCATGGTCCAGAGATACCCAACCTGAGAAATTAACGTATAACCATTGGTTCTGGGCCAAAAGAGGTGGAAAATCTAGAGCAAAAACTCCCATGACCCATGCCCCAGACAATTCCCACAGAAAAATCAGCCCCACTAAGCCCATAAGTTACAACAGCACATTAAACAAGAGAATTCCAGCTTCAAGAACTGGAAATAGAAAAATCTAAAAGAGAATATAATTAAGTATGTTTAAGAGGAGAGAAAAACAAATCTTCTCAGATGCTAAAAGCACATTTGATAAAATTCAACATTCATTCATGATTTTTTAAAATAACAAAACAAAACAAGCAAGAAAATACTTCTTAACAAATCTAAGACCAGCAGGACATTTTCTTAACCCAATAAAAAGCACCCATCAACCAATCTACAGGCACATCATTACAAGCTCTCCTTTTAAAGTCAGGAATAAGACAAGAAGGTTCTAGCACTCTTCAGGAAACATTATGTAAAGGGTCTGATAGCAAATACTTTAGGCCTTGCAAACTAGAAATCTGCTGCCCAAACTAGTGGATTCCACCATGTCATGCAAAATGAGCCATAGACCATATGAGTGTGGCTATGTCTCAGTAAAACTATTTATAAAGGCAGTATATTAAAAATCCAAGCCAGCACCTTAATACAAGAAAAATAAGTGAAAGTCACTGTGATATTGTGATGTAATAAAAAATTTATATTTGTCTTTGTTTTTGGTTCCTGGCACAGAGCTCCTAAAATCCTTGGAATTTATAAGAGGAGTATCTTTTGTTATTCATAACCAACCTTTGAAGCATGCCTTTGAACCATACCTAAGTTTATGCTAGTGAAATGACTCCAGAGGAATGATCCTGGTTACCAGTGGGGAGGGGAGAGGGGCTGGAGATTGAGTTCAATTGGCAATTGCCAATGATTTGACCAATCATGCCTATGCAATGGAACCTCCAAAAAACCCCAAAATGATGGAGTTTGTGTTGGCGAGTACATGGAGGTGCCAGGAGAGTGGTGCTTCTAGACAGGGCATGGAAGCTCCATTTACCCCCACTCCCGTACCGTGCCCTATGCATCTCTTCCATTTGGCTGTTCCTGAGATGTATCCTTTATAATAAGCCAGTAGTAGCAAGTAAAACACTTCCCTGAGTTCTGTGAGCCATTCTAGCAAATTACCAAACGTGAGGAAGGATCATAGGCAAACAAAGTCATGTGGCAAACAAAGGCAAATGAAAAAAATTAAATTTCCTTAGTACTTACAGCCCATTGACAAGTCCTTGAAACAGGCAGAGTGACATTCCTCTAGGAACTCAGCTGCCTCAATGTTAATACTTTGCTAAGGGCAAAAGTCAATTTTAGCCTGACCATCAGGAACTTTAACATATAAAAATTCCTTTGGAAACTTCCTTTATCTCTACTCCCCAAGATATATGTTGGCAATCATCCCCCAAGGATATGGCCCACTGATATACATCTGAAGGGTCTCATGACTAAGGGTTTACTAGCAGTAATAAATGACCTTTTCCTAACAACATCTAGCCCCCTCAAGCTCCTGGAAACCTTGCTTCCAAAATTCCTTAGAGACTTACACTCTTCCTAACCACCCACCCCCCAACTTGAAAGTATATAATCAGCCACTCCTCACAACCCCAGTGCAGCTTTTTCTGGCCACCGGTCCTGTCCCTGTGCTTTAAGAAAACCATGTTTTTGCACCAAAGATGTCTCAGAAGTTCTTTCTTGGCCATCAGCTCCAAATCCTAACATCTTTCCTCCATCAATAGGTGCTCCATTTTTTGGCCAAGTCAGCTAAAAGTATGGGAGACCCAAAGTTGTGAATGGTGTCTGAAGTGGGGAGTGGTCTTGTGGGACTGAGTTCTTTAATGTGTGGTAATATTAATGCCAGAATTGAACTAAATTGTAGGACATGCAATTTGTGTCTGCAAAAAATTAGAGAATTTAATGCGGGGAAAACCCACACATTTTGTGTCAGAAATGTTCCAAGTAGAGAGATAGTTTTCCTTTACTCATGCAACTTGGGCGGGGGGAAGGTCTGTCATTATCAAAAGATTATATATCAGGGTGTCTGGTGGCTCAGTGGGTTAAAGCCTCTGCCTTCGGCTCAGGTCATGATCCCAGGGCCCTGGGATCGAGCCCCGCATCAGGCTCCCTGCTCATCGGGGAGCCTGTTTCCTCCTTTCTCTCTGCCTGCCTCTCTGCCTACTTGTGATCTGTCAGATAAATTAAATCTTTAAAAAAATAAAAAAATTAAAAAACAATCACACAACAATCAAACAGGCAGAAATCTGGAATGTGATCCATCCAGAGAATGCATGGAAACAGTACCTGCCAGTGGGAACATAACTACAACTGCCTCGAAGTGAAGACGTGCATATTCTAGAACGAGGGATTCCTCCTCCAGGGGCTTTGCTTTAGACAATCCCTAGTGCACATTCCTAGGCAGACATGCACACGGTCGCTGCAGCACGTTCTGCAACAGCAAACGGGTGGAATCATCGCAACCCTCTCTCAGGTGACCAGACGAATACACAGATTCATTCGTATGAAGCAATTAAAACAAATCGGCATGGATAACTCTCAAAAATGATGTCAGAGGGAGACACACTGTAAGATACAATTCGTATGAATTTTAAAGCGCTCCCCCCAAAAGGCATAAGCCTACATGGGAATGAAGCACCGCGACTCTGGCGGAGGGCTGGCTGGAGAGGCAAGGAGTGTGGGCACCGGGCATGGGGAAGGACAATGCTTCAGGGGTGTCTGCAGTGTCTCCTGTCAAAGGAAGAACAGGGGACGAGAGAAAGACGAAGGAACGGCCCAACAAACATGGCAGTACATCAGCCTCTGTTGAACATCAGGGCTGGGAATGTCCCTGCCATACAGTGTCCCTGAGTGTTCTCCAGGTTTGACGCATTTTATAATTTGAAACGTTATTTTACAAAAGAAGTCATGTTCGGAACACACCTGAGTCTCCTGACATCATTATGATACGTCTACACCCCTGCTTTGCCTTGGATGGAACCAGTGTTCTCAGCCCTCAGCACTCATTCCAGAAGCCGGACTCGATGCCACTGGCACTTTCCTTCCTCAAAAAAAAAAAAAAAAAAAAAAAATCAGAGCTTCCTTCAAAGCATGAATATTTGTCAAACTCAGAAATATTCACAAGAGTGTGAATATTTCATACTCATAGCTCTGAAGACAACTTGAAAAGGATTCCAGAAATGTTTGCGGCAACAGCAACATGAATGGAAGCATTAAAGGATTACACCTATCCCAAGGTCACTACTTTGAAGAGAGTAAAATCCATTTATACTGTAAGTCTGATTTTTTCTTTTTTAATTCAGCAGGAACTAAGTCATTCCTCTGATGACTGTCAATGTTCTCCCGTGTGGGAGTCCACACACTGCGCCAAGAATGCCCTCCGAGGGTTACAAATGATACCACATCCTTACAAAGAGCCCACGATTTGACCCAAGGCTCGCACAGGAGTTGCAAACGACTGCAGGGCCTCACCTCCTCCCAGAGGGATTTACCTAGGTATTTGGCTCAGAAAATGGGAAACACGCTAGTCAAACATGGAACGCCATGGGTCAGCAGAAACGAAACGGTGTTTGCACGGTGAGATCAGATCCAGCAGCTGCGGAAAGAACAGAGCACCCATGCGGGGACAGCGGTGGAATCAGAGAACCTGACCCGCACAGCATGAGGCACTCACCAGCCACGACAGCTGCCGGCATCATTTCTGAATCTGCTCGCTCTTGAATCCTAGAACCATCAGGAGAAAAGCCTGCAAGCCTGTCAGTGCATTACACAGAGCCTTCATCATGTTGACGACATACGTGGCAATATGTTCAGTGAAGCGTAGACATGTTTATTTATAAATATTATTTATTTCACAAATATTTATTAAGTGCCTACTATGGCCAAATGCTGGAGTGCCATACAAATACTGAAAGAAGCCACATCCCTGCCCGCATCAGGTGTCTGGAAATGAAACACATTGTTCCCCCTAAAAATGACAAATTTCTTCTAACAAGACTTTAATTTCCCCTTCATTTGTCTCCATATAAATCTACCTTCAGAAGGGCTCCTATTAAGCTTTCAAATCTACAAGATTACACTCTGTCCCTACAAACTACGACACATTAAGATTGCTATGTTCACGGTCCCTACTTAGTAGAACTGATAAAATGAAGTCATTAAATATGTAATTCATCTTACAGAGGAACAGAACCATGTTTTATTTTACAAGAGCTACTTGATGATTAACTTGGCTTACTTGACAAGGGACTTGTACTAGAAAAAATTGCCAACATTTATTGTTTGCTTACTGTATGCCAAACAATGTTAAATATTTTCCACTTATTAACTCATTTAATCCTCACTGCGTCCTGGAAACATGGTATTCCTTTTATCCCCAATTTACAAATGAGGAAAAATGAAGCCTACAAAGACAACTTGCCCAAAATCACACGGCAAGTAAATAGTTGAGGTACAATTAAAATTCTCATCCAAGCTCTTCACCACCACACAAAATTGCCTCAGACACAGACAGAAAAGATGGCGATAAAACCTCACTCCTAAAGAAATATGTGAATTTCAGGGACTTCTCCTAAAGAAATGTCACAGGTATTTAAGTCATGACTAATAGCAGCTGCTTTACAGAACTGTTTAAACAGCAAAAAGAGGAGTAAAAAAACCAGAAAAGCCTAAAAATCCGACAGCACAGGCATTAAAGAATTTAAATCAATTACTTCTATACTTTCATAAGATAAAGCCATTAAAATAAATGGGAAAAGAATGCTCAGTATCAAAAGAAACAGTCATGACAATCTTCAAAGTACAAAAGGCAGTGTACCAAATTTACAAAAATATAGAACCTGACCCTTCCTTTTTAAAAGAAAATCATATCCGTATGCATAGAAAACTAGCTGAAAGGAATATACAATCGAATTTTAATAGTTATAAGAGTTGTCTTATTATAGGTGATTTTAATTTATTAACTTTTGCTTGTCTGTTTAAAATTGTTTCTCTACAAAGCAGAAGCCCATCTAATAATTAAATGACAAGTGTCAGTAACTTACAGCCTAGATTAATATCAAAGAGTATTTATAAAATGCCTAGTGACACATAATTGTTATTGACCTCTAAATATTTTGTGCTCCCCAGTCACTTAAAAAATGGAACATGTACTTCTAATACATCAACATTTCTTCATTCTGAAAATACATAAAAACAGAAATCTTAAAAGGTAGTATTTAATGGGTAATAGCTTCAGCCAGAGAAGATGAAAAAGTTCTGGAGATGGATGGTGGGGACAGTCACACAGCATTGGGAATAGGGATGTAAAGCTACAGAATTGTAGCATTTAAAGACAGTCAAAACAGTAAATTTTATGTTATGTGTATTTTACCACAAACAAAAAATCAGTAGTAAAAAATTAAAAATAAATAGCAATTCTGCTATCTTTTTTTTTCATGTCCTAATGGATTATCATTCATAAACCCTGAGCACCAACAGAGCATAAACACTCTGTGGCATGGGAGGAATGGAAATACAGCACAACATCAGCACAAAAAGGTGGAAGCCATCACAGAGAAAGCAGGAAAGTCTTTTGCAAGCTTGAGATGAAGCTTAAAGGTTCTTAACTTGTTTCTTAACAAATGGACACTTCCTCCAAACTCTTGGTTTTTCATTTGATCTCCAAAACTGCCTGTCAAGCTGGATTCTACTCACATAACCTAACTCAAGGGAAAGTCATGGGCAAAATAGAAGTAGGAAAGCCAGGGCAACTATGAGGGTACAGTGGGCATAGGGGAAAAAGAGAAAAGAGGCATTTACCCTTTATTTGTCAGAAACAGAGGCTTTCCAGATGGTGCCATGATGAGGAGAGGATTTCACTTTCAAAAGAGCCATCAGTCCCAAGTATATGGGACTGAAAGCAGGACTGGAGACAAAGGCAGGAGCTAGGAGACAGACACAGTGGGACTGAGACTAGAAAGATAGCCAACAGAGGAAATATTATATAAGTAGTTCTGATAGGACTTGAGGATTGTTAGGACACAAGGGTTGAAGAGAAGGATAAAAGGTGACTCCTGTCGTAGAATCAGATAAAAATAGAGAGGTTGTCAGGAAGAAATAGAAAACCTGAACAGACCCATAACCAGTAAGGAGATTGAAGTAGTCATCAAAAATCTCCAGACAAACAAAAGCCCAGGGCCAGATGGCTTCCCAGGGGAATTCTACCAAACATTTAAAGAAGAATTAATTCCTATTCTCCTGAAACTGTTCCAAAAAATAGAAATGGAAGGAAAACATCCAAACTCATTTTATGAGGCCAGCATCACCTTGATCCCAAAACCAGACAAGGATCCCATCAAA